>CM036587.1:63226884-63321884 GCA_020745705.1 Hemiprocne comata | reverse complement strand
GTTTTGAGTTCAGCTGTATAATAATGGAATACAGCAGCTTCTTTTCAATAATGTTTATGTTGTAATTTAAGGAAAATAACTACTTAAGTTATGGATAAGGTAAAGTACAAAATGAAATGTTAACTTCATATGTGATTTTTTTATCTATCATGCTAGGCTTTGGAATGGAAAATATGATAAAAACACTCTTCCCTCTCAAAAAACCAAACAAACCCAAAACAGCAAAAAAAGCCAAGCCAAAACCAAGCCAAACATCAATAAAAAGAGGAACCCCTTTAATTTGCTTGTGCTGCTCTGCCATCGTATCATGATTAATACACTAAAACCAGTTCTAGACTGGGACATAGCAATACTGGAAGAACTGCAGCAGTGTGAGATACTTAAAAGCAGGGCATGGATTTCAGTTATGTTTCATCACCTATCATCTCTCTAATTCTGCCACCTTTCCAGTTTGTTGGGGTGAAGTTACCAGATGTCTGCCCTAAGACCTCTAATTAATGATCACTTAATTTGGCTGCCAAGGCCTGTTTTAATTATGTCTCCTAGCTAAAACTTTGAAAAGAATTCTGATTGAGATTTAGGTGTAACTTGGGCAAAAAAACCTCAGTACTTGGACAACAACCTATAACTGATACATAAATTAATTATTTTATGTAGTGGGTTTTTTTTTAAAATTCGTTCCATGAGGTGTTCACACCTTCACCCAGTTAGTCAAGAAGACTGTAAAACCTCTGCAAATATCGTGACAGTGGCATTTCCAGAATGTGGACTGAAGATTTCAGGGAACAGGGAGTGCTTTTGGGGTCAGCATGGCCTTTCTAGTATGTTCCTGTAAGGGGATCCTCAGTTGCTGTGGACTGTGAAGCTGCTGAGTAGAAACCTCAGGTGAGTTTGTATGTGTATCAGAGCAGATTTCAGAGCTTCTTAATTTGTGGTTTTGATTAAGGCAGTGCCTACAGCAGTCTGTTATCCTCCAGGCATAAAGGTAGGTTGAAATCACCTTTTTCACACTCTCCCTGGACCAGGAGGTGTACTGTGCTTCTCTGGATGCAGAAGCTTAGCTGGTGGTTTTGAACAGCACAGATGCTGCTGTCAAAATCAAATCAGTCTGAATTAGTTTCTCTGACTGTGCAGGGCATGCATCTCAACTAACACTTTGTTATTACTTACATGCTTGTTAATTCACAATGCTCATTCATACACTGCAGAAGGATCTGATTCTGCAGAATCTGAAATTCTGCACAGTGAAAAGCTGGGATGCATAACTTAAAAACTTGAGGCTGTAGCCTCACGTAGTAGAGTGTTTCAGATTTAATTTAAAATATGTTTATCAAAGTACTTTTTCCCAGGTGGCATTTCATGCTAGAGGGGTTTGAAGGACGACACCCTTAAGGCTGTCCACCTAGGAGAAATTGAGTGCTGGATGGTACAGCACAACTCTTGTGTTGTGAGGTGAAGGGCTGCTCTGTACTGTCCTATGGAAAATGGGCATATTTGAGAAAAATTAACATCTGCTTGTCCAACTAGGTCACAAATTTCCAGGCTATGATTCACTAGCACCAGTGCTGACTCCCAGAACCTTCAGCCAGCTCCCTCTGTCACTCTTAGCCATCACTTGTTTCTGCTATAATGGGGGGCATGTCTGAAAAGTGAGGATGCCTGAATAGAAACCCCAAACACAACTGCCAAAATCAATGTCTGTCAATTAGTTAGTTTGTAATATCAGGGGACTAAAGTTTTCTGACTAAGGGTATTCTCCACTTGAGATACGCTAGTATAAATCTGAACAAATTTAGAAAATTGTTTAAGCTTGCATATCATAAAAAGGGAATTTTTGCATTTCGACAGGAAGGATTACAGAAACATTGCTCACAAAACCTGATAAGCCGATATTGAGAGTATTTTGAGAGGCTAGTATTTAGTCTCAGTTTCCCAGATGTGTTACCAGATTACTTAATAATCCTGAACCTGGCAAACTTGTTTATTGTCACCCAGTGGCTATTTTTCATTTTCATTTTTTACTATTTGATAAAGGTGATAGTGAAATATACTGGATTTGTTTGTTTTTGTTGTTTTGGTTTGGGGTTTTTGTTGTTTTTGGGTTTTGTTCCTAGTTATGATGTCTGCTGTATTGTAAAATAGCACTTTCACCCGTTACTCAGGAATTTTTTTTGGTATTAAAATCTAAACAGTGCTTTAAGTTGTTTCCGGAAGTTTACGGGTTCACATGCGTAATGTGGTCAGCATAATGACCAGTGTAAAAATATACTTCTTTTCTGCCTCAAAGAGAGACACCAGGATTTGAAAACCTGTTAGAAAAGCTAGTTTTAGAATCTGGCATTGTGTACTGTGCCATTACACTGCAACACAGAAGCCCTTCCATTAGCTTGGATAAGGTCCTCTCATTTCTGTACTGCTGTGATACACAGTGAACGTCCTCTTGTCTTCGATGAGAGGGAAAAAGAGACAAAAGGTGAAGGTGACAGATAACCAGACTGCTCCTGTCCTGGAAAACAAAGTAGTTCTAATTCTCAGTAAACTCTCATTAAAAATGGCATGTTTTGACCTATTACTAATTTGTTTAGCAGTGAAAATGTACACAGTGCTTTACAAGAGGCAGCACACGCATGTCTTGTCCATTGCCTTTTAGGCAGCAGAGGACTACTATTTCCTGTTTTTCTATTGTGCTACATGGAGATAAGGGCCAGAGAATGAAACTGTACTTTCAAAAATATTATAAAAGTAAAAATTTTATTTTCTCATTGCAAAGTGTCCTGTCCTTTGACTTCTGACTCTTGTTACGTGATGGCTGCGGGATTGGGGCATCTCTCTGATGAGGAAAGGCTGAGAGAGCTGCGACTCTTTAGCCTGGAGACAAGAAGGCTGAGGGGAGACCTTATTAATGCCTAAAGTATCTAAAGGGTGGGTGCAGGGAGGATGGAGCCAGACTCTTGTCAGTGGTTCCCAGTGACAGGCCAAGAGGCAAAGGGCACAAGCTGGAACATAGGAAGTTTCACTTAAATATGAAAAGGAACTTATTTACTATGAGGGTGACAGAGCACTGGAACAGGCTGCCCAGGGACGTTGTGGAGTCCCCTTCTCCGGAGAAATTCAAACCTGCCTGGATGCAGTCCTGAGTGATGTGCTCTAGGGGATCCTGCTTTAGTGGGGGAGTTGGATTGGATGATCTCAAGAGGTCCCTTCCAACTCTGACAATTCTGTGATTCTATACAGGTCTCAATCAGTCAGACTAGACGAGGCATCTGTGTAAAAAGGTCAAAACCAAAATTGTATAATGCCAAAAAGTGAGCAGCTGTATAACAATATAGTCTTCCAGATAAAAAGTGTACATATGTGTATTTACTCCCTACAGCAGCCGAATAATTTTTCATTAAAAAGATGCTTAATAGCGTGAAGCAATATGTTATAGAAGTCTCTGTAGTATGCAGCATGTGCAATATACAACAAAACAGCAGATCTTTTTTGCAGTAAAAATGATTGCTATTCAGTTACTTGTTGCAAGAGAACAGGTTAACTCATGAGTTTACACATTTGTGCATCAAAAATCTAAAAAGTTCGGGGGGATTGGATTTTTTTCACAGAATCTCAGAAGAAAATATTTTCACTTACATTGAAAAGAGAGTTTCCAGTGTTTATTAATTATTTTTTTCTCTTTAAACATGCTTTATACTTTAATCCAAGGAAAATAATAATGATATTAGCAGAGCATGTGACTTTTTTTCTGCCTCAGAAAACTATGATACATTAAAATGTTTTCCAGCACAGCATTAAACTCTGCCATGTTAACATAAAAGTGAAGAGCCAATACAGGCATGCACGCTATTGTCAGTGTTTGCTTGTTTGTGATTACATTTGAATTCTTGCACTACCTGTCTCACTAGCTCCAGGAAAGGTGGTGCCTTGTTTAAAAAAGCAATAATATCTCATTAGTTACTCATTAAAAAGAAACACAAAGCAATTTCATTTTGGATGTTAAAAATTAGTTCTAGTAATATGTGAAAAGTTTCCCAAATTTTCTTCTCAATTAAAAGAATTAATGGAGCTTAAATAAAAGAAAGAAAATATTCTATAAGCTAGGACATGCATTTAACATTGACACTAAGAAAGATTGTCCCTTAGACTTCAAGTGAAACACTAATGTAATGGCAATCAACAGATAATAGATGCCATGACCACCATGAAAAATTTTTTTGCCCTTTTATAGGCAGTGGCATTTTTGCAGTCTGGTTATTGCATAGATGCTTAATTCAGGGAAAGATATTTTACTGTGACACGATGTATGGACCACTTTTCCTTCTCCCCCCACATAAGATTAGGCGGAATGCCTTTCAAGCCAGCGAAGTGCCTTTTGCTAAATTAGCCAAGGACAAACTGAAACAGACTTGGCTTTTGATATCAGCCCGCAACACACTATTTGATACAATATAAAGACCACATTCACAGAATCACAGAATCACCAGGGCTGGAAAAGACCTTTAAGATCATCAAGTCCAGCCTGTGACCTAACACCACCACACTGTCTAGACTATGGCACTAAGTGCCACATCCAGTCTTTCCTTGAACACATCCAGGGACGGTGCCTCCACCACTTCCCTGGGAAGTCCATTCCAATGTCTAATCACCCTCTCTGTGAGGAAGTGCTTCCTAATATCCAGCCTAAACCTCCCCTGGAACAGCGTCAGGCTGTGCCCTCTTGTCCTGTCACTGGTTGCCTGGGAGAAGCGCCCAGCCCCCACCTGACTACAACCTCCCTTCAGGTAGTTGAAGAGAGTGATAAGGTCTCCCTGGAGTCTCCTCTTCTCCAGGCTAAACAACCCCAGCTCCCTCAGGCTATTCCTATAAGACTTTCCCTCTAGTCCCTTCACCGGCCTTGTTGCTCTCCTCTGGACCCACTCCAGCATCTCAATATCCTTCTTTAAGTGAGGGGCCCAGAACTGTACACAGTACTCAAGGTGAGGCCTCACCAGTACTGAGTACAGGGGGAGAATTACATCCCTACCCCTGCTGGCCACACTATTCCTGATACAAGCCAGGATGCCATTGGCCTTCCGGGCCACCTGGACACACTGCTGGCTCATGTTCAACCGGCTGTCAACCAGTACTCCCAGGTCCACTGCTCTCCAGCCACTCTTCCCCCAGCCTGTAGTGTTGCATGGGGTTATTGTGGCCAAAGTGCAGGACCCTGCACTTGGTCTTGTTGAATTTCATGCCACTTTTTGTGATTCTGTGAAAGAGAGTGGGTCATTTCCACCCTTTCCCAAGCCATAGTAACTTTCCTCCAACCATGAACTGGTGGCCTCGAGAAGAAATAGCTGTTCTTGTGCCTTTTGGGGGGAGTGGTGGGATTTGGGTTGTATAGCTACACAATCAGTGACTCAGGGCCACCCAAGTCACCTCTGAGACCTGCTTTGGAGACACCTGAAATACAGCATTGGTCAGTAATGCTCAGGGCAGGTGAAGCCCACCAGCATGGTCCCTCTGCACAATTTCTGCTTCCTGGGACTGTTGTCCAGTCTTTCTGATCCTGTGTGGTTTGTGTTGGGTCACACTGGATTTCAGCTCTGTAAGAATTTCTTCAGCAATTTATTATCCCTGCAGCATGTTTCTCAATCAACTAAACTCATTTTGAGGACAATTTATGATTTGTCCTTGAATAATTGTAGAGAATCATAGAACCATAGAATGGTTTGGGTTGGAAGGGATGTTAAAGATCATCTAGTTCCAACCCCCTGCATTGGCAAGGACACCTCCCATTAGACCAGGTTGCTCCAAGCCCCATCCAACCTGGCCTTGAACACTTCCAGGGATGGGGCTTCCACAGCTTCCCTGGGCAACCTGTTCCAGTGTCTCACCATCCTCAGAGTGAAGAATTTCTTCCTAATGCCTAACCTAAATCTCCCCCCTTCCAATTTAAAGCTACTACACCTTATCCTGTTGCTACACGCCCTTGTAAAAAGTCCCTCCCCAGCTTTCCTGTAGCCTCCTTCAGATACTGGAAGGCTGCTATAAGGTCTCCCTGAAGCCTTCTCGAGGCTGAACAACCCCAACTCTCTCAGCCTTTCTTCACAGGAGAGGTGCTCCAGCCCTCTGATCATATTTGTGACCCTCCCCTGGATTTGCTCCAACAGCTCCATGTCCTTATGTGGAGGCTCCTGAACTGGACACAGTACTCAAGGTGAGGCCTCACGAGAGCAGAGTAGAGGGGGAGAATCACCTCCCTTGACCTGCTGGCCACACTTCTTCTGGTGCAGCCCAGGACATTGTTGACTTTCTGTGCTGCAAGTCATATTGTCAGCTACAAGTGCACATTGCATTGGGTTTCTCATCAACCAGCACCTCCAAGTCCTTTTCCTCAGGGCTGTTTTCAATCCATTCTCCACCCAGCCTGTATTTGTGCTTGGGAATGCCCCAACCCAGGTGCATGACCTTGCACTTGGCCTTATCAAACTTCATGAGGATGGCATGGGCCCACCCCTCAAGCCTGTCAAGGTCCCTATGGTTGGCCTTCCTTCCCCCCGGTGTATCGACCACACCACACAGCTTGGTGTCATCAGTAAACTTGCTGAGGGTGCACTCAGTCCCATTGTCCGTGTTGCCAACAAAGCTATTAACAGCCCCAGTGCCAGTACCGACCCCAGAGGAACACCACTTGTCACTGTTCTCCTTCTGGACATCAAACCGTTGGCCACAATTCTTTGAGTGTGATCATCCAGCCAGTTCCTTACCTAATGAGTGGTCCATCCATGGAATTCTTATAATTCCAGTTTAGATACCAGGATGTCATGCAGGACAGTGTCAAACACTTAGCACAAGTGCAGGTAGATGATATCCTCTTGTCCACCAACGCTGTGACCCCATCATAAAAGGCCACCAAATTTGTCAGGCATGATTTCCCCTTGGTGTAGTTATGTTGGTTGCCAAAAGCCACCTCCAGTTTTCCCCGTGCCTTAGCAGAACCTTCAGGGCAATCTGCTAGATCTGCTCCGTGATCTTGCCAGCGCAGTGGTAAGACTGACTGGCCTGTAGTTCCCCAGGTCTTCCTTTTTTTCCTTTTTGAAAATGGGGGTTATGTTTCCCATTTTCTAGTCAGTGGGAACTTCACCAGAGATCCCACAGCTTCTCAAATATAATAGAAAGTGGCTTAGCAACTTCATCCTTCAGTTCCCTCAGGAGCTCTGGATGGATCTTGTCAGGTTCCACAGACTTGTGTACCCTCGGTTCTTTAGATGGTCTCAAACCTGCTCTTCTCTTACAGTAGGTGGATCTTCCTTCTCCCAGTCCCTGCCTTTGCCTTTTGCAACTTGGGTGGTGTGACCAGAGCCCTTGCTGGTGAAGACTGAGGCAAAAAAGTCATTGAGCACCTCACCCTTCTCCATATCCTGCATGAACAGCTCTCCTGTTTCCTTCTGGAGAGTGCCCGTGTTTGCCCATATGTTCCAACAAATCAAAAGAGAGGACTTCTGTGAACTCAATACTGAATTCTCAGGAAACAGCATTAAACATGTTTTAGGATTCAAGACAGTGCAAAAGTAGCCTTCCTCTACTTATGGTAGGACTAATGCTCTGGAGTAGCACAATAAGGCAAAGAGCAGATGCGACATAGAAGTGTGATAAACTTTCGGGATGCGTTTTGTCAACAAACATACTTGTTGAATAGTGATATTATGCCTTTACTAGACCTGAATTTTTCTGATTCTATAGGCAAGGAACTGGCCTTCATTTTCAGTGGAGGTGGTTTTACAGTTTGGAGCACTCTTTTCTTCTTTTGCTTCATGTTCATTTGGCACACCCTGACATTAACAAGCTCGTGCTCTAGCATTCAGTAGTTCATCTCTGTGGAAGAAAAAAGAGATAGTTTCCTTCTATTGCAAGGAATACAACAATATGTATTGAATAGTGTAGGAGCAATACAAAGTTTATCCTTTGGTATGCCCCACACAGATGCCTGCATTAATCAAAGCCATGCAGAAAGGTATCACTGTCCGGCTGTCTAACACAGGTCAATTTTGAAGAACTGTATGACTGCCCTGCACCCTGCTTCCCCCACCCCGTGGCGTCCCACAGGTCTTCTACAGATTTCCCTGCTGCAGACCCCCGTCCTCCACACACACACCTTCAGGCTCTGGAAGCCTAGCTTGTTCAGGTTTAGCCAAAATTTCTTTTTTGTCGCTGCCACTAGAGGGATCCGTGCAGTTAGCTCTCTCCTGTTCTCCTCCCTTCTTGTCCCAAACTGGAAGGCAGGGTAGAGCAATCTTACCTCAGTTCTGCATTTCCTCTCTTTCTTACTCTCTCTTTTTATTTTTTTTAATGTTTTTTTTTGCTTGTTTGTTGTATTCTTATAGTAAAATACACATTATTTATATTTTTGTTTATGTAAGTTAGCTTAAAAACATTAGACCTAAATTATACCTATTAATAAATTACTAATTATTGATTTATGCCTGTGGC
Source organism: Hemiprocne comata (assembly GCA_020745705.1). Taxonomy (NCBI): domain Eukaryota; kingdom Metazoa; phylum Chordata; class Aves; order Apodiformes; family Apodidae; genus Hemiprocne; species Hemiprocne comata. The sequence continues at coordinate 63,313,415 of CM036587.1, read as the reverse complement.
ACCTAGAGTTTCCATCCCAGCACAAGCTGGGATGACTTATGGTCTGAGATCAGATAGGACTGTGCACTCTTGCTATAGTTTTGGTCCTGTGATTATCAAATTAGCTGTTAGTTACTTGCTTATAAAATTAATACATATATATTTCTGTGCTCATGTAAATGGCATGAAAATTATTTTTTCAAATTTACATCCTGGGGAAAAAACCCACAAGGTAGCTCTTCGGATATGACAGAAAAGTGTGAGTGGTTAACAAATTGTGATTATGAAGTGAATCTTGGTATTTTCATCCAGTGCTACATCATAAGATGAGCAGTTCAAGTCAAGGACTTTTTTAAAAATAAATTTTTGGAAACACTTGAAATAGGTATTTTTGTTGTGTGATCAAAAGGTTCCTTTTCTTGTCTTGTGGTTTGTTTGTTTTTTTATTAGTAATCAAATTCATCAGAAGGGAGGATCAGTAATTGAAAAATTATTAAAATTATTTTGCAATCAACAGGGAACACTTCAGCTGTCTCTGCTACGGTGGTAGCATTGGTTGAGTGAGCTGGTAAGAGAAGAAGAGCTTCAACATTTCCTTGTTTGAAACTTCTCACAGGTCAATAGTGACTGAAAATAATTACATTGGATTGAAGCCTCAGTCCAGTTCCTAGTGGACAAGTGTCCATGTCACAAAATTCACCATTGCAATTGGCAATAGTTGGCAGGCTCAGCAGAGAAGCCAAGGATTGAATGGGCATGGAAATTAAACTATTCTCCTGCCCCTAATTGTGGTCCTTTCAAGTCATTGTTGAGGAACATTGTTTGGGAAAAGTTGCACAGCTGTTGGCAGTGCTGAAAATGTCCTGTGGATAAACATAGCATTTCTGTCTCCAAGGTCTTAGTCTGGCACATTTCGTAGCCTTAAAAGTCACACCAAAGGGAGGGAAAAGACATTTCTTTTTTTCCCTCTATAGACCTAATATTTTCTTAAAAAATAAAACCCAAGGTTGAAATTAAGAATTTTGTCCTTTTTCTAAAACACTTCTTCAAATATAATTACTTAAAATTAATTTAAATGGAGTTGTGTTTTTTTTAATTAATAGCGTGTTATTATTTCTGGTCATTATTTATTTTGGTACAGAAGTGGTTACATTGCTTAAATGGAATACCTAAATATGGATTACCCTGCTTAAATATGGCACTGGTGGCCTAATTGATATGCAGGGACTCTTGTGCTCAAGGACATGGTTGAAGACATGGGAAAATATGCATATAAGGCAATCATTGATTTCTTGTGGATTTCACTGGGAACTTTCACTTAACACCTGATAATAAAAATTGTCCTAGTTGAATTCTAATTGGAACTCGACATAAAAAATAAGCATATGAGCACTGTCAACTCGAGATTTCCCTTCCATAGAAAGAGTAATACTTGTCTTTTTTTCAAAGGGTTGGAAGACATAAGTAAATAAGTAGGTCAGCTTCCAGCACACTCAACAAATGCAGCAGTTTGAAGTCTCTCGAGGGGTGGACTATTGACTTTTTTTTTTTTTTTTTAAATGAAAGGAAAGAGGTATATAATATGGCTTTTCAAAATACTGGCCTATTTTAGTGGGTTTCAAGCTCAGGTGTCTTGCCTTCTGTAATGTTTATTTTAGGATGCACCTCAATGGGAGATGCTTCTCTAAGGAAAGTACCTAAAATACTATTGTTCAACAGGTACCTCGGATTTATGTAGGATGAATATTTCAGTGACAGGTAGTATCAGACTGTTCAGGAAAGGATGCTGTAGGTCAAGAGGTAAATTCTCTCTATATTGTTTGTTTTGGTTGGGGTTTTTGTTTGGGGTTTTTTTGTTGTTTTTATTTGTTTGTTTATTTTTAATGCTGTTTAAAAGCTAGTAAGAGTGGGTACAGCCTGAAATGCTATTCACTCTAGCCTGTGCAGTTCCCAGTTTTGCAACAGCAGGAAATGAAAATAACACCTATGATGTTGTGCCTTTCACTGAGAGACAACTGGAGCTGCATTACAGCTCTGAGTTTGTCTTAGCAAACTCTGAATTGGAAATTGGTGAGAGTTACAAATGTCTTTTTAGCAATTTTATAAATTTAGATATCTGTGGGTAGTTTTTAAGATTATGTGTTTACCTTGACCATTTCTTTCAAATCCTTCATCAGATAATCAGATATTTGGATCTCTACTCTTGAGTACACAGATGGAATCTGGCTGCAATATGCAGGTCGATGCATATGAGTCTTAGGAAAGCACAAATGCTAAGTTAGCACTATGAAATGAGACTCTTGGTAGAAATGAATCTGGAATTTTTCTGTGTGGTTTCTCTATAGTAGTTCTGCCAAATCTTCACAATGTCTTTGTAAACTTCGTTAGGTACTGCTTTTAGTAATGCATTTATTCTTCCATCTAAATAACTTAATTTCTTGCAGTTACACTGAATTTGCCAAAGCAATTATATCAATATTCTGAAGACTGGTCAGTGACCTCAGTGTGCCAAGCACATATTTTATTGCTGTACCCTTGGCAACAATAATCATCCCTCTGCTCTGGAAGTGTTTTGCTTCCTTGGTTATTTTATTATTGGGCACATGAGAGCATTCATATTGTTCTAATATCTTGTCCATTTATAACAGAATAATTAAATTTATAATCAGCAGCTTCTAATGAAACAATGATATATTAAGAAGAATTTAAAATAGGCTTTTTGGTGTTTGTGGCATAGAAGCCTGAAGCAAAACAACAAAAGAAAATTAAAAGTTAAGGGTTATTTTTATTTTTGAAAATGTGTGATTTCTTGCTTCTTGTTAGATACCAAGTGTATCTAACACATACCATATTATCTTAGCATATGATTGCTGAGCTTCATGCATGGTCCAGAAGAAAAAGATTTCTAAGGTAAATAATCAGAAATAAACTTATTTCAAAGCCTGCCTGGGTCAGTCTACAATCTTAATAAAAAGCAGCAACACGCCTCCATGGGACTTCATTTAATTAAGTTTAAAGTGCCCCTGACTGAAGGTTCACTTTTACCATGGAGGCAGAGCCCATGACAAAGAATGGTAAAGACTTGCTGTGATAAACTGGAATTCAATCCTAAATCCCCCAAGAGACCCAGTCCTTCCACAAAGTATCCAACATTAATATCTTCATCAGTGACATTGACAGTGGCATTGAGAGCACCCTCGGCAAGTTTGCTGATGACACCAAGCTGGGTGGTGCAGTCAATATGCTAGAGGGACGGGATGCCATCCAGAGGGACATGGACAAGCTGGAGAAGTGGGCCCAGGTGAACCTCATGAGGTTCAACAAGGCCAAGTACAGGGTTCTGCACCTGGGCCGGGGCAACCAGAAACATCAATACAGGCTCGGGGAAGACAAGCTAGAGAGCAGCCCTGTGGAAAAAGACCTGGGGGTACTAGTGGACCAAAAGCTGGACATGAGCCATTGATGTGCAACTACAGCCCAGAGGGCCAAGTGCATTCTGGGCTGTATCAAAAGAAGTGTGGCCAGCAGATCAAGAGAGGTGATTCTGCTCCTCTACTCTGCCCTGGTGAGACCTCACCTGGAGTACTGCATCCAGTTCTGGAGCCCCCATCACAAGAAAGATGTGGACCTGCTGGAGCATGTCCAGAAGAGGGCCATGAAAATGATCCAAGGGCTGGAGCACCTCTCTTATGAAGAAAGGCTGAGGGAGTTAGGGTTGTTCAGCGTGAAGAAGAGAAGGCTCTGGGGGGACCTCTTAGTGGCCTTCCAGTACTTGAAGGGGGCCTACAGAAAGGCTGGGGAGGGGCTTTTACAAGGGAATGTAGTGACAGGACAAGGGGTAATGGTTTGAAACTACAGGAGGAGAGATTTAGGTTAGAGATCAGAAGGAATTTCTTTAGTGTGAAGGTGGTGAGACACTGGAACAGGATGCCCAGAGAAGTTGTGGAAGCTCCATCCCTGGGGGCGTTCAGCCTCAGGTTGGATGGGGCTCTGGGCAACCTGGTCTAGTGGGAGGTGTCCCTGCTCATGCAAGGGAGTTGGAACTCGATGATCTTTAAGGTCCCTTCCAACTCTAACCATTCTATGATTCTATGATTCTATGCTGCAGCACCTGGCCTCCAGCAAGCACATCCAAGGGACCAAAGGCATGTAGTAGCTACCTTTTACCAGAGCTCCTGTAGATTAGCCACAATTCTTCCAACCACACCAACTAGACCAATGTTTTAATCATTGGGTACTTAAAACTTATACACCTCAGTTAAGTTTTTTGGTGTTAAACCACATAGTTATAGCAGTTTAGTGTATCTGAACATTAGTAGTCTACCCGCTTTTCTTATAACTGCATTTGCTTTTCTTTTTTCCCTTGTTTGCCCCTTTGGTTCATCATCTGCCTGTGGAATATTAATAATCATGCTCTGGTGCACAGGTTCAGTGCTTGCTGCCACTGTGGGTTGGGTTGGTTTGGAGGGAGGGTGATTATCTCTTCTGCATTGTCTTCTCCAAAAGTGTCTCCCAAAATATTGTTTAGAAAAATGCATTTTTATTTCATATTAATAAAAAAAATATTTTATGTTCATGTTTGAGAGCTAGACAGAGGCTTGAGGAAGGAGAGAGTGAGTTGTGATATGAAAAACAAAGACCTGCTCTTCAGACTTGTGGTAACTGAAATACAACTGTCTTCTTGACCTTCCCTGATGTAGATGGCTTAAGATAATTTTCAGATCTTTAATGTCTCCATCGTTGCTCAAAGTTTATATCTGCTGGCAATAAAGTTTTAAAATTCTTTAAAAACCTGAAGTTGTGTTACATTCTTTTTGAAGGAGTATTTCTCTTCAAGGTTGAAAACTTTTGAAACTTCTGTAGTAGGAAGTTAGTTACCTCAGAAGGCTGGTAACAAAACAGAAATTTCTTACAAAAATCTGTTTGTATGATTTTGACTGAATGTGGTGATAACCTGACATTACAAACGAAGTTCTTCATGGACACAGGTATGCATCATAAAATACTGTTATCATACTTGGTTCTAATCAGCACTTTTTATAAATGGCTCTCCTGTGTACTTCTCTAATACTCTTTTTCAGCATTTCTTGCTTTGGGCTCAACTTGACTATATCTGATATTTTTTGTTTGTGGATGAGATAAAAAATTTATTAGACTCCAAGGTCTATGCTGTATTTTCCTCTTGTGCTCCATCTGACAAGGCCAGGAGATAATTTATATACTAGACTCCGGCATGTTCCTCTCTTTTGTCTGATGATACCTTGAGGATTGTTTGCATGCCATCAAATTTCTGAAAGACCCATTAAGGCATAACTCTGCCTCCACACTAAGTGAGATTTTAGTGAAACTATTCTGTGGGATCAGATATAGCATTTGCTAACGTTTTAGGATAGAAATTAACATTTATTTTCTGATTCAAATTTTGTAGAAGCATGTATTTGTTTAGAATGCTAACAAAGGGAAGTGTGTATTCCTTTTTACTTGGTCTTTTGCAAGGAGTTGTTGACATTTTATGCACAATTCTCCATCCACACATGCTGGACACCACACATTTGTGATTTTTTTATTCCTTCCTCAAATACAGGAGGAACTGCTTCATACCAACAATTGCTATATGCTCTGTATCTCAGAAAATTGGTGATTCTGTATATCACCATGAAGTTACTGCTGGCAAATGATGGCAATTTAATTTATAACCTATAAACATGGATATTGCACAGAGTGCCTTGGCTTTTATGTCTTTTTATCCATTTGTTGCTCTGAGCAACCAACATAATAATGGCATTGCTTCACTTATATTTGTACTACTGTCCTCTGTGAATAATCATATCTATTCAGGCAGATATATTAATTAATTATTTGGAAAATACAAAATAAGATAACAAAATTTATGAAAGGAAAGGTTGTCTATGGTTTGCATTTTTCACTCTATGAATATGAAAACCTGGTGATGAATGATGAGGTTGCCAAGGAAGATAAAAATTGGAGTGCCCATTGCCTGTGGGATGTTGATAGAAATGAGGCACCTAACTTCCTTGAATATTCCTAATTTATGTTTAAATCTTAGTGGTAATGCTTAAAGTCAGTGCATTAAGAAAATGCAAACATTACAAATTTTTTTCTCATAATAAACTAAATCTATATTTACTGATGTAATTTGCATCATTTTATAAAATCACTTCTTGATTTGTTACAGTCTATCCATACCAAACCACGTTAAATTTTTGAGAAAAAAAAATCAATATTCAAAGTATATAGATGAATAATCCAATGAACTTCTTATGGATATGACCAGCACAATAGAAAAAGATGTTTGCAGTCTTTGAAATGATCACTGAGCATACCCCCAATGTAACTGGAAGGAAAGATAAAACCCAAAGCAGCCAATGACTTTGAAGAAGCCTGTTTTTCCTCTAGTGCTATAATTTGAAAGGTTAATACATTGAAACCTTATATGGCAGATAAGTCCTTAGTGAAGTGGAAGATGTTTTCTGTTCTGATAGTTCTCATTCCTTTGTGTAACTTCCTAAAGGTTTTCATTGAATACAATTTCATAATTGAATTTCTTCTCTAGGAAGGGCAATTTTGGTCAAAGGTTGGAAAAGCAACTGGCCATGTTGATAAGACATTTTGAAGGCACTTGCATAATTAGACGACAGTGTCAACAAAATCAGATTAGTAATGAACACTGATTTTGTTTAAGGTTTCTCAGTCTTGGGCCTGTGGATTGACCAAGTCATATTCTATGATATTGGGATAATTTCTTCCATCAGATGGCCCTTTTTATTATTTTTTAATATCTCAGATATCATGCATATTACCATGAAGTTAGTTAAGTGTCTATTGTTGTGAACATCAACATTTCAGCATCATTTACTCTGTAGCTTCCTTGGTGGAGTTTCTGGAGACTATGATGATTTGCTGCTCCACTGTGATGTTTATGAGCTCAATAAAGAAAAGGTTCTAAAAAGATTATGGGCACTGAAAAAGGAAATACAACCTTTTCTGCAGGAGCACAGAGCAGAACAGACTAAACATTTTTGGAATTTCTTGCGTGCCACAAACAGATGATGATTCCCTGTAGACATTCTTACTCATTTTATACCCTCAACAAAAGTCTTCAGGGCTTGAATAACATTCTCAGATATATAACAAGCCATCTTCTTGTTACACAAAAAGTTTTGATGCTTTGTGGCAAGATCTTGGAAGACATTGCATGTCTTACTTTCAGACTTCAAAGAGCAGCAAAACATAGTTGTAGCTGATATGTAGGCCTAGCTTTCACTAGAGGTATCAGTGAGCTAATGCAGACTTCAGACATTCCTTTACTCCACCTGTGAGCTCTGCATGATACTTGTCTGGTGCTAGCTGCAACTGGAGAGACAGATTAGCAGAGGACTTAAAAACTTATTCTTCTGTAGTTTCTTTCAGGTGATTTAGAATTTAAATTGCAGTGGCTGGTAACAGTTTGACTATTGAGTTTCTTGCATCTTACTTTCCAGTCTTCATATATTTTACTGAACACCTCCCCCCACTATTATATTGTTTCTTTCATCTTCTGAAATTTAATTTGTCAAAGCTATTGCAGGAGTCTATAATACATAGATTTACCTCCTGCATCATCCACAGTTATTCTAACCAATTTCCTTTGTGCTGTGTTTATAATATACCATACCATGAAGAAAGGAAATCTCAATTTTGACCTTCCTTTCCACTCTGACTGGGAGAAGGGAAAAATGCCTTTACTTGTTAACTGAGTTGTTCTGGAGTATTTTTGAGACACGCTACAACCAAATGTGTTTCTGCAGCATTGGTTTTCTGTACATAGTCATTTTTAAATGGACCATTTTATTAATAAGATTGTTGGCAAAGTTGCATTGAGTTTCCTAAGTTGTAATGGGATTTGAACAGCCAGCACATTGGTCCTGAAGGGTGCATGCTCATTTTCATGGAAGATCATGCCTGCAGCAAAGGTTTCAAGTGCAAGGCTGTCAGTGATCCCTATCTTCTTGCAGTGGGCATAGAAGAAGACGTTAGAAGAAAGGTGTTGGGACCAAGATATCCCCCTCCCCAACAACAACTACCTGTTGCACCTGTTGGCAACCAACACTGGGTGTAAAATATACACTGTTGGAGAAAGATCTCAGGAATCTGGGTGAACAAAAGTGTCTTAATCAACCTCTGCAGAGCTGTAGAGTTGTCATGTTTTCCATTCTCACACCTAAAGATAAGGGGCCAAGACATTCCTGTATTTGCACCTCATTGTCTTCTTGAGCGTGATTCCTCATCCATGAGTCAGGCATACCTGCAAAATTTCTGACAGAGCATTAGAACCAGTAAATGTCTGGGACTGTCACCTCTTCTATAAAACAGTTCTTAACACTTAATTTAGGAAGTGTGATTTTCTTTTGCAGTTACAAAGTGGCAATGTTTTTACATATGATAGTTAATAAAACAGATGTTAACAACGTATTACAAATTACATGCTTTCAATATAAAGTTTTTTTGATCAATTTAACAAAAATTATATTAAAAATATAGTTATACTACTCACCTTTTGTCCTCAGATTTTAGCAGGTTCTTGCAAGTTTAATGCTTTTGACTTTTTACTTTACTGTTCAATGTTGGTTCATTATAATGTTTCTAGTGTTATGTTCTTACCCAGTTAGATGACCTCTATGCACACACATGAGTTAAAATTATGAGACAACTAAAATGCTTTTAATAATTCTTTTATAGTAGTATCATCAATCTGCAGCCCTGATTGAATTTTTTCCTTGCATTTTTATAATTACTTTAAAATTTTTTTACATGCATTTCCAGATTAGGTGATTGTGTTAATGTGGTGTTAATGTACATGGCACATATCAAAGCAAGATATCCTTTAGGAAAACATTTCATCATAACTTTGGATTGTGACATAGTGATGTAATGTCATATGAGCCAGGAAACTGTCAGATATCTCATGCTGTTTCTGTTTTATGCAGTTGTAGTGTTTGTTTAAACCATAAATTTTAATTTACTGTCAACGACTACAGAAGGACACACTTAATTGGCAGAAAGACGATGTGCACATTTTAAGTAGGATGATTGCTGTGGAGCACATTCCCAGCAGTACGTATTTATTATTGTGGCTAAGTGGCACACCTAGTTTGTTGAACTGATGTCCCTGTTGCTGTCTGTGGTATCCCTTCTCCAGGGCTCTTCATGGGTACTTTGTTCTGCTACCAGTTTGCACATGCCTGCTGGTGAGCAAACAGGTAGCAACAGGGGAACTCCATGTGTGTTTGCTGCTACATGTGCTTCATATGTGCACTTTTACTTGCCAAAGGGCATTTGGTGGCAGCTAGGAGTTCCTATGGAAACAAAACGGATATTCAGTCTCTCCAGCTTGCTCATTCAGTTTCCATTAAGTTCAAGTGGTTTGAACTTAAACTCTTAATAATGTCAGCCGCTGCCTCTTCATCTACTCATAGTAGATTATAAGCATGAAACAATATTATTGTAAATTTATAAAATCCTTGTTACGTTGTACAACCACTTACTTCCTTAGTGCTTTATTCTGAGAAATAACTCAGTCATATTTATTAATGTTTCCTTTTAAAATATTATTATCATTAACTTTGTAGAAAAACATATGTATCTAGGATTGCATTGACCTATTAATTTCAGTAATCACTGAATGGACAACTTACTTTTCTACAATCACACAGATAAGTATTAAATCAGACTCTGCTTTCTTAACTTAAGGTATTCAATTTAAGGGTATTCAGAATTTAAGTTCCTATAAAAAAAAACAATTCTACACCACTTATCAATTAAATATAGAGTCAAGTAGATGCAAGGTCTTTTGTTTGTTTCTTTGTGAAAAGAATATCTGATAAATTATGATACATAAGAAAGGTAGAGATAGTGATTGCACTATATTTTATGTGTATGTTATATAATTTTATAACTAGTTTTGAGGCATCATTTTTTAATATTAATACAGTAACATTATTTAAAATAATTTGTGTTATATTGTGATAATCTAACCCTTCGCTCTGCAGATGTTTCTATTAAGTGTCTGCAGATCAGTGTGCATTGCATGATATTAATATGATATATAGGAAGTGTATTTCAAAGCCAGGATAAAAAGTTCCTATAGTGCTATCAAAAGAATTGTTACTTCTTCCTTTCATTTACTTAAGCTTAACAGATTGAAGGAGTGTGTAAGGTTTGGTTCGTTTTTTTCTTTTTTTTCTCCAGGAAGATTGAATGTAAATCTAGCATGCAGATGGCATGTAATTGCATTTCCTGCATTGTTACTATATGGGTTTCATTACTTTTTCACAGCAATGCACCAAGATTTAATCACCCAAGGCTAGCATTTGCTGGGAAGATGTGAGTATATAGCGGTCTTGCTCAATGGTTAGAAAGCTTACCCCTTGCCTCATGCACATCTTCCCTTATTGCTGCACCATATGTTCTTTACAAATCCAAACAGAAGAATCATAAGCACTACATTTACCTGGGAACAACAGCAGACTGAACTGAAGAACTTTAGGAAGTCAGAAAAAAGTATGGCAATATTTCTGTTACCATTTTATCCCAGGCTATTTTTTTTTTTTTTTGCCTGTCTGTTTTACTTAATACAAGTAGTTATCAAATCGAACTTCTAGAGTGCAAAATCAGGGTTATCCTTTTATTGAGAACATACATGCTCATTCTGACTACTGGTGAAATGGCTATGAAATTTGCTTCATCTCCCCTGATGTTTACACAGGCAAGAAAGATTTTCCCACACTTGTGTGTATCTATGATTTAACTACGAATGACATTGTACCTCTCTAACATTAACCCCTTAATCTAGTACATTTCTACAAATAACCACCTGTAGTAAATTCTTTATTCATAAGCCTTATCTGTTGTTACAGTATATAATCTGTGAGAATGCCCTAATTTTTATCATTCTCTAAGCCTGTCATCATGGCTGAGACAAGGCTTATCCCTCTGAGCAGATGAGATTAGTCGATCATGTTGAAATCAGAAGAGGGATTATAATGCTTGTAATACACTGAGTCAAATTAAATGCATTTTGTTTGTACATCAGAAGATCTTGTTGCTAAGGCTTTGGTGTCTTCTGCTGACTGTATAAATTGCCAATAAAACATATGAAAGCTGGGTATGGAGGTGAAAAGTCAAGCAATAAGCAGAAACAAATCAAAGATAATTGTTTTGTTTATTCAGCCTGGTAAACTAGAGGCTTAACTGCTCTGATGTCATCACCATATTCTAAACCACAGGGTTTTCACTAAAGATGAACTCTGATCTAAACTACATGTTAATTATTTTAATTTCTCCTTGAATAACTCTAAGGGCACCTTTTCTTTCAAGTAACTTTGTGCATCTCTGTATTTCTTCTTTTGTTCTTTTTCAGGCATGTTTTCTTTATCCTGATTGTTTTGACAGTACACAGCTTAAACACAAATGCTATTTGTGGGCTACAATCCATACAGAAGGACACTGATATATGTATGGATATATCTGTATACACACATACACACATATATGTGTGTGTATATGTGTATATATCCCAGAAGCACAGACATAAAATTATGAATCAGTGGGTCAGGTAATTCTTTCTGCTACCCCAGCCAGTGCTTCATCATGCCAGAGTGGTGCAGTAACAAGGGATGTACTTAAAGAAAGAATTCAGTTCCCATTAATAACTCACTATTTGTTATTTGGATTTCTCTGGATAAACATTCAAAAGTTTGAGTATTTATCTCACCCTTCTTGGGATTATCCAAAACCCTTGACTCACAAAACTGAGATGGAAATATCAAGTGAACAAGATTGCTTATGATATTCCTAGAACTTCTGATTTCCAAATACCAATCAACAAATTTGGAAATCAGAAATAATATAAAAAATAATTATGAAAAATGAAGGTAAGAATTGGTTGTGAAATATGCAAGTTGTAGGAGTATGTCTTCACTTTTTTGCCTTGGGGTATAAGAATGGTCTATTATTCGGTTTCAAGTTAGAGACTAGATGACATATTATCCAATTAAATTCAAACGTCCCAATTCAGAAAGGACAATTACATCAAAGGCCATCTGGAAATTTTAGTTGTGCTTGTAATAATTCATGACAGTAAATCTACACATTTGCCATTAACTGGAGGAAACGATAGCTAAATTAAAGGAGTTGGGGCTTCTCCCAGGTTTAGAAATCCTTATGTTCTGTAGGTTCTAGTGGAATGCAATCCCCCATATGCCTGTTGTAAACAAAGGCTCTTAATTATCTGAATCTCTTGGAGCCTACAATACAATCCTTGTGGAGCTGTATTAAATATGTGAGAGCTATGAGATTTCTGCATAAAGTAGCTTATAGGCAGCTTGGACAACACAGGTTTGCTTTCATCTCCAAGCTATTTTCCATATGTAAGTTAGGCTGAGCTCATGTCCTGCCACCAGCATAACACTCTATTTGGTGACCAAATTTGTGCCCTTCACGGCACTTGCATTTTTAATTTTTTTTTTTTTTTTTAACAACTCAAAAAACAGTAACAATGTCTGTTCATGGGTTTTCCTTCCAGAAACTGTCTTCTAAGGCCTTTTAAAAGCTAATGTGCTTTATATGCCATAGGCAGAAGTAGGAAACCTCCTGCCATGCATGACTCAGCAATAGCTAGCCTAAATAAAAGTATGGATGTTAACATGAGGCTACTATTCTCATTCTACTCAGAATCCCTGCACCATTGCACCATATCACACTGTATCAGGATTACTCCTGGTAACAGAAACTGGTTTTGTTATTGTCTGTGAGAAGTACTATGTAATACATCAGGATTAAGTTGTTCTGCAGACATGGGGTTTGTCAGCATTTCTGAAAGACAGGACAGAAAGAGAATATGTAGCAGAAGTTAGAATGAATTGCAACATTTCCAGATTTTCTGAGACTGTAATTTTACAGGTGTTTCTTTAGATACTTTTCAATACACTGTAAGCATGTCCTTCAATAAGCCCTGACCTGAAAGAATATTTACCTTCATGCATTGTGAATAAACTTAGAGACTTCATGGATTTCCTGTGATTCAGCCTGAGAGGTTAGCCAGATATTACAGATTTATTTTATTTTTTTCAGCTGGAGGTAGAACTGTTGATGCTTCAGGTATCTGTTTTGGTGTTTCTCTACTATGATGGCCCAACAAGAATCACTCTAGGGCTTAAATTTAACCAAAGTGAAAGACATTTTTTTTCATTCACCATATTAAGTGAGGATTTATTTGATACTAAAACTGCTTCCACATCATTAAATGAAGTAGGCACAAAGATAAAAAGATGGGACTCAAGGTTTTGAGCATTAAAATGGGAATACTGCTAAACTCAGCTGGTGGGAAAAATATGATATATGTCTCCTTCCCCCTTTCCCTCCCCTCTAAATACATGCATCTCCTACCCTATGAGTTTTTTTCATTGTCTGCATATATGTGCTATGCTCTTTCAAAACCTGTTAAAAATATTTCCATCTGCTGATGGAAATACCGTCTTTGACTGTTCATTCTTTCTTTTGAAATTTTATGCAATAAAAGAGTTGCTATAAATTGCACCATATACATCAACCTTAAAGATGGATGAAAATAAATTTATATTAGTCCAGGCATTTGTATGAATGTACAATGACCTCTTTGCTTTCATTAGTTCTAATACAGAAATTCCAGCGGTATAAATCTTCACATTTCAGCACATGCATGGTTCATTACCCGAGGTCAATATGATTATTTCCTCCATAATGTTTAAGTATACAGTTAAGGACAGTTAAGTTTATCACAGAAAAATATATTTTAGTAGTATGTAAGAGACCAGATACCAGGCCATCCACCCACCCACCTATCTATCTATCTATCTGGTACATTTTCTGTAACTTTATAATTTGGAGATCCTGCTCAATTCACTTCTCCATGACATACATCGGTAATGCCTGTAAAATATTTTAAAGAATCATGAAACTGTACTGCAACATGCCAGAATTTGACAAGAATGAAGACTACTAAATAGTCTGGTTACTGACATAAGCAGGATGACACCATACTAAAACTAAAGTACTAGGCGAAACTGGCTGGAGGATCACATATGGTTAGAAAGCACAGAGACAGTGAGGAAGTGACATTTTACTGAACGTTTTCTGTAGTATCTGACTGTGAAAATGTTGTGTTTGTTAATTGTAGAGAGGAAGTAACATGCGAGTGTCTACTGACGTGGTCAATGATGAAAAAAGGTAAAATCAAATACTGACAAATTGATATGAAAAAAAAAGAAAACAGGAAAAAACAATAAACGAGAAGTATTTCTGGCAACAATTTGCCTTTAACAAACCTGTTGTTTCATTGAGGTTTTTTTTGTATATTTGATGTCCTTGACCTAAAGAACAAATATCCCCCAGTAATGCTTTGTCCAGATTCTCTCATGTTTCCAGCTCTTCTGACAGTTGATTTAATTCACATCCATTTAAAAATGCCACTCAAAGACATATACAGAATTGGCTCTTCTGCCCATCATGCTCAGTGAACAGATGGCAAGCTCCCCATACTTCTCTTCCTGAGCTCTTTGAAGGCTGTGGCTGGGAGAGCAAGTTGCTCTCTCAACCCTCAGAGAAAATACTTTTGTGTGGGGGCAAACCAGCTCAACTCCATTTTCTGCCATGCTGTGGTACAGCGGGGATGGGATAGGACAGGCACTCCTGATGCAGATCATGTGTAAGAAGCTGTAAGTGGTGGCTTCACTGCTGGGTGTTTGAGGAGCAGGGACACAGCAGTTTCCTCCCCTCATTGTCTTAGCTTGGAGGAGCTGTGGGACACAGAAGAAAAGACAAACCTCTGGTAGATTAATTTTACCCAGTAATATCTGAATTGCTTTCTGTGGGCAAGACAGATGCAATGTTAGAGTTCAGTTCCTTCCAATGAGACACTTTCTAGTACATGTGTAAATAAGAATATTGGTCTACACAAATAAAACTCACTTGCAAGATCTTTGAGTTTTGTGTGGCGAGAAGCCTAAGTCACGAGGTTCACTTTAAGTCCTAATGTCAGTTTTATGACTTGCAAGTCTATGATTTTGGGCTTTAAGTTTTTCATTCCAGTGTGAAAGTTATATAATATCTATATATATTATATAATTCAAAATAATATAGAAGTCTTTCTCAGGAGACTGGTCTCATGCGTCTTGTTTTAGGGGAAATGTTTCCTTGTTTTTGAAATTATGTCTTCAAGTGCTCTACACCACAATGTTCATACTGTGAACATGTGACCTTTCTAGCTCTGGAAAAAAACCAGATCATAAACCAGAGAAGGGATTTTGGTATATTTAGTGAATTTCATAAGGCTGCTCTTCACTACATCATGTGCAGTATTTTATTTTTGATGTTGAATGTAACGCACAGTAGGCTTTAAAGGAATGTTCTTTATAGATAGCAAGGGAAAACTGAACTGGGCTTGTCTATCCAAACATGGCCTCTAAAGGGATGTTTGCAAAGGATTTGCTTAACTCCACAGAGTAACTGTGTATTCTCTTCTTCAGTAGTCTCTCCATAAATAGTCTTAACTATGGGAGGCAGGTACTGTTTTAAAAAAACAACAAACTTTAACAAAGACAAGTTTAGCATCCTCCAAAAAAGGTGCATCTTCTGCAGGAAAGCAAATGGAAATTAAAATAAATCAGTTTACAAATTGCTTTTAGTTCAACATCACTCACTTCAACAGCCACAGCTATGCTGAAGTATCCGTCACTGTCATTTCTTTTACCGTGCATCCCTTTCAGTCCTGCTGTCAAGCCTCCAGTTTACTGATGACATTTTCCCTTTGTAGTGATGGGCATTTTGAATATGCAGAAACTGCAGTAAGAAAGCACAGTATGGATTTCAAGGGGATTAGTCCAAAGCAGCCATCAATAATTTCTGATCTGACAGAGGTGATAACTGAGGTAAGCTGTGTAACATGTAGATTTCAGTTTGGTTAAAATTTCCCTATTAACTGCTTAATAGTGTTATTCAAATAAATTAGGCCAGGATCTTCCAAGTAACCTTGGCACTGCATATATTAAGTATGCTCAGTCCTATACTACATCCATGCTAACAGTGTGTTACCAGCAGAGATGGTTGTCATATTGCATAACATTCTGAAAGTGTTTGCTTTTGCGCAACCAAACATATTACAGATTTCAAACAACAGAGCATAAATCTGTTTTCAGATAAACAAATGACAACAAATCTGGTGGTAATTTATGTTACAAATGGTAGGGAATATCAGTGAATTTTTTTTTTTATGTTTTCACTTAGAATTATAATGACACAGCCTTCTTCTAGCCTGCAATCTTGCTAAACTGCTCAATTCATGCTCTCCATATCAATATGTTTCTAATGCACAAAGCACTAAATCACTGATTTTCAAATTTAGGAACAGATTTTGGACATGGTCACTGACCACTTCAAGGTGCAACCATAAAATTACCCAAGAGAAAGGCAGTAATTTTTCAGACGGTCCTAAGAGCTGATTCTATTCCTGCAGTGATAAAAATCTATTATTGTATGATCTCTCAGCACCACGTGCTTAGTATCTCACAAGAGACATGTTCAGTACTGTTCAGTATCTGACCTGTTATCTTAACATTCTAAGGAGAATCCAACACTAAAAATGCATATACTTTATGATGAAATATATTTTTTTCAAAAAAAGCACATAATTTAGAGTGTTTTCTCTTCTGTTAAAAAGACCCTGCAACATAATGAAAACTTGTGGATGTGGTTGGGAACACAGGAAAAGAAAGATTTTAATGCAAAACATAAAAACCAAATAGAAAACAAAACACACTTGGTGGAAATGAATGCTCATACCCAACATTAGAAATCATCTATATGCTAGCTGTACAACAAATAAACATGTGGGCTGTCTTCTTAAGTACACAAAATATTTGTTTAGAGATAAAAGAAGGAAAATTATACTTTACATCCTAGTTTCATATTAATGTATCTCAGCACAAAAATATATACAATATATATTGCAAAGCTACATCTATATGTTTGCATAACCCAGTGAAAATGGTAGAATTTTTCTCCCAGCCTTTATTTAAGGATGGCTACAGTTTGAATTTGTAACTCTGTACTGTATGTAAAGTGAGGTGCGTGCTTTTACCGCTTGTCAAAACAATCCTGAAATCCTATTTTCCTTTAATAAAGTATAGTTTTGTCCTCCAGACGTATGCTTGAATAAGATGTCATAGTCTGTTTTTGTTCAGGATTGCACCCTGCTGATGTTCTTAGGCAGCAAGAAAATTACCTTATTGAAACATATTGCTGCTTGTGACTATAGTGCCAAATTTTGCATTGGTATTACACACATGACATATTCAGAGACCTTTGAGTGAGACCATGAATATCAAGTGATTGAAAAGATTATACAGGCCTTTTCTTTGGGTATAAAAGGTTGTGGTTCTGGATGAGTGTCTTTCAGATCAATATAATTATGTCATAAAAACATGTAACGAAATAGTTACTTTGCAGCCTTTCACACTTGCCTGATTTCATACTAATTTTATTCTGAGTAGAATTGCTTTCCTTACATTAGTTGCGCAGTTGCAATTTTAGAGGAGTAGTGGTTGTTTTCAAAATAGTTGCAATAGTATCCAGATAGGTAATAGGTGGTTTAAAATGTTTGCCTTTCTAGAGAAAAGATACATATGCTTAAATTATAATAATGGAGTTACATAGCTGATTATTTACACACAAACACATACATAGAACTTATGTATATGTGCCCCCTAATTCATGTGTCCATGTATACATAATACAATGAATGTACTCTTTATGAATTACATATAAACATTTTAAGTGTGCGTATGTTATTACTAAAATGAGGTGGTATAAAGGTCAGGTTCACTTTGGGTAAAAATACCGTAATTTCTGGCTGTAGCAGGTGTTTGGAAGCTGCAAACAGGGTGATAATATTAAAAATTCATTATATCTGGGTTAGAAGTCTTACTTGAATGCTGTATTTTTCCCTTAGACAAATTTAGTTATGCATGTGCTAGTTTTGTGACCCTACAGAGTGATAACTCACTGCCAAAAATCATCAGAGGCAACAATTTGGCTGGCCTGGTTGGCAAAACACTGCCAGTCTAGGAAGCAAAGTTATGATAGTAACTCCTGCTGGTTACTGGAGTGGCATCAGAGAGAGAAAGCTATGATTAGAGAAATGGGAATTAGACATTTTAGGGGAGTTTAGAAAAAGTTGAAAATAAAACTGATAAAACCACAGCTTGTTGTAAATGAAGGATGAAGTGTTGCCCTGAGTGGTTCCCATTAACATTTCAAGTGCTAGAGAAGCAAGTCAAGCTATCAAGAATGCCTGATTTTTCCTCTAGCTTAATTTATTTTAAAAGAGTTTAGTTCTTCACAAGCAATCCCTCCTAATAACACAATGAATTATTCCATGAAACACTCATCTAACCATCCTGGATTTAGCAAGAGATGGATGGGTGCTCATAATCCTACTTTGGGCTTCCCAGAAATTTGGAAAAGATGTTTGAAACTGGATCCAGAATTTGCCAAAGGGCTCATCATGGCCTTGGATCCCTGGTTTAAGCACCTGCTAGAACTTGTCCAATACCTAAACCCAATCTGTCATCTCAGATGTGTAATCTGGATCCGTTTCTGACAACTAGTGACAACTATGCTCCATGTTGCTGTTTTCTAACAGCTTTCCAGCAGGGGCAGGGCATACAGAACACCGAGGGCACTTTCATCTGTGGATAAACAGAATTTTGTGAAATGGCTTTCCATGATGTGTACAAACCTGACCCCATGCCCTAGGAAACCCTTTCCATAGCTTTGTTGTTATACACAGGCTGTAATGCCAGAAGAAGGGATGAGCCAGCCTTTAATTTTTTGAGGGAATCGGAACACTGCCAACAACCTCTGTGCAGTGAGTGGCTTACTAGGTTTACTCCTACAAAGAGTTGCTTTCATTCACATTACAGTACTATAGTATTTCAAACAACCAAATCAAAATGAATTAATGGAACAAGGAAACACCTTACTTATTTGTTCACTCATCACATAACACAGAAGTCCTCAACAGACTTAGCAGAGAAAAAAAGTGCACTGAGAGATTAAATATAACTTAATGTGGCCTCCTCCAAAATTATAGAAATTTAGAGGTACAGCTTCCAGTTTAGTGAAATCCATTTTCATGTTTTGTAGGATTTTATTTTAGAAGCACATAGCTTCACTAAATTGTAATTTCTGTGCTGATCTTTGCCCTATTATTTGAACTACTTATTTACATCAAGTATCCTCTAGCTGTCTCCTGCATCTTCTTTCTATCTTAATTCTGAAAAGGAAAATATAATAGTAATATATGCAGTAGAGGAATAAACAAGATGGATTAGAGACTTTGTTCAGTTGCAGGTCTATGATATATTTGGACTCACAGAGATGTGGTGGGATGGGTTCCATGACTGGAGGGTTGCAACAGTGGGGGATACAGGCTCTTGCAGAAAGACAGGAGATAAAGAAGGAGAGTCTCCCTTTATGTGAGAGAGCATCTGGAGTGCATAGAACTCTGCCTGGGGATGGACGAGGAGTCAACTGAGAGCTTCTGGATTAGGATTAAAGAGAGGATAGGTAAAGGTGCCATATAGTGGGTGTTTGCTATAGGCCACCTGACAAAGAAGAATGAGTAGATAAGTCCATTTACAGACAGATAAGACCAGCCTCATGTTTTCAGGCCCTAGTCCTCATGGGGGACTTCCATCACCCTGATATTTGCTGAAGGGACAACATAGTAAGATATAAACAACCAGGAAAGGTCTTGGATTTCACTGATGATAACTTCCAAAAAGTAAAATGCAAGCTTACAACCCTGGACTTCAGCAGAGACTACTTCGGTCTCTTCAAAAATCTGATTGGAAGAGGAGTCTCATGGGATAAGGCCCTGGAAGGGAAACTTGGATCAGCTCCTCCATGCTCAAGAGATTTCTATCCCAACAAATAGGAACTTAGGCAAAAATGCCAGGAGGCCTGACTGGATGAACAAGGAGCTGCTGGTCAAACTCAGACACAAAAAGGAAGCATACAGACGATAGAAGCAAGGATGGGTAGCCTGGGAAGCATACAGAAATAATGTCTGGGTGTCCAGGTACAAAGTTAGGAAAGCTAAAGCTCAAATGAAGTAAGTGTGAAGACTTTTAATGGTGAAGGCTCAAATGACTCACAGGTTCCATGGAACTGCCTGAGTTTGCTTCATGTCCCTAGATACTGGGCCAGCCCTTAATTTTTATACCAGTGTCATATATATATATATTCTTTCCCTGACTGTCATTCCACCAAGCCGCTTATGGAGGCATATCTTTTCTATGCCATTGTACTTCCCACATTGTTATGTGTTCACTGTACTTATTTATTTTGAAAATGTGTACATCAACTGTATGATCAACTCTTGTGCATTTATTATTCCATTACATTTATTTGATATAAATTTAAGTTCCTCCTCACTTCCTCTGCAACAAGGAGATCGTGGGGAACGGACTAGCTCTCCCCCCACGCATCCTGACATCCGATAACCATTAATATCGGTCCGCGACAGAGATCAATGCAGTACATGACAATTTTATTACATGGGTGTATTCATTTCCTTTATGAAAGTAAATCATTCCAGTAGATTCACTCTCCTGTAGAAATGTACCCATAGATCACTGCATTACATTAACTTCCAGCATAAATAAAGACTGTATTATTTTGTTCACTTACTCTACAGGTAAATGTGAAAATATTCTCCTTTATGAGATAGATATACAATATTTTTCTCTTAGCCACTTCATTCAGGGGCTGAGATAGCACTGGAACCAGTGGAATGTGCTTATTTCTTAACAGCAGAATAATGATTTTCTAGAGAGCTGCAGCTAGTTTTTGCAGGACTTTGGACAAAACATACATGTACACTCTGTATCTCCTCTCCCTCTTTCTGCTCTTTCCCTGATTTTGTGGTCTTTATCCCTTTTTTTTTTTTTTTTTAATTCCTTATCTTTCCCATGTTGTTTGCCTTACTGTATTTGATGGTTTGGTTTTGTTCATCTCAAAGTTTTGCTGAGAATTTAAATGATGGCCGTGAATGGCAGAAGAAATGGAAATCTGGACCTGAAAAATACCTTTTCTGCTATCTCTGTGCTGGCTCCTTGCTTTCATTTAAAGTCCATGTCCTGTTTGAGTGGGCTCAGTGGTGCACTCGCTGAGAAATCAGCTCTCCTTGCAGTACTGTGCTTCTCTGCATGTGAGTTGCACCCTTCCCTTAGCTGTAACTCCTTCATCTCAGTGGATGTGTCCAGTCCTTCACAGCACACAACAAAAAGAGAAGCAGGTGAGCATATTACTCTACTTGAATCTTCTCTTTTCTTTCTACCTCTCTGCCTGCTTCTCCAAGCCTTCCTTAAGCTCATTTCAGTAGAAGTACACTTCTAAGTACGGATTTCTGTTATATACACCTGGATCTGATACAATATACATTGATGAAATGTATTTCTCATCCTCTTCCTTAACCGTACAGCATCCTAATTTATGTGCTGACCTAAGGAGAGTTGCAAACCATCAGCTGATTTTAAGTCAGAATAAGGTTATATAAACCCTCCACTTAATTCTGGGAGGAAAGAGAAGGACATCAAACATTTCAATGAGCTCAAACAGCACTAAAGGAAAAGCAGCGATAAAAAGGGTTAAAAGTAAGCAACCAAAGAAAAACATAAAAATCAAGCAACCAAAAAAACCCCAGTCCTTACATGGCTCTCAAGGGCTGCACATAGTCTGCACAGGATTGTCTTTTATCCCAACTTTACTACATGCTCCCTTGTGTCTCCTTCCTGCTCCATGGAAGGTCATATGGCAGTATGATGCCATCTCTACAGTTTCCTTCTTCTCCAAGTTTAGGTCTAATGATTTCAGCATGTTTCAGACACAAATTATTCTAAATTTTCTGAGATCTAAGGAAATGTAGTACTTGCATTTCTTTATATTTTGGAAGCTGTCAGGGAAAGGTTTCCTCTGTTGCAAATTCTTTCAGTGTTTCCCGTACAAACGCTGAACTATGCTTTTGTTGATTACAACATGAAAATTACTCGTTGTGTTTGGCTTAGTTTTGTTTGCACTGTTGCAGTTTGTTAATGTGAAATTTCTACACCTGTAATTCTGACAATCTTTTTGTTTTTAGCCCTCAGCAGTCCCTCACAAGTCGAGGTAAAAGATACAGAATCAGGATTGTGAGCCTTCTCAGAGAACTACTACAGAGATTGAGTAAAAGGAATATATTCACAAGGAGACATTAGTCAGCATTGGTTAAACTGTTATATTGCTTTGCAGCTTTACTGACAAAATTGCACTAAAACTGGGAAGGTATTTTCCTGATCTCTCTCCTTTAAAATCTGGATGCCTACAGAAGTAACAGGCAACATTTGGAAAGCCAGAAGCATTCCCATCTCCTTTATCCTTCTAACAAGATGATGGGCATAGGAGAGGGACCTAAGCAACACTTGAATGCTGAGATCTGTTCTGTTTCTATAACTGTTTGCAACTGATTATTTTTAAAGTAGTCACTTCAGTTGGTAGGTAATCTCTATTCATGCCAGGACAAAACAAACAAATAAACCAAACCACCAAGAAATGTGGTCAGGAATGCCACCTGTTTTTGTGTGTGTTTTTTTAGCTGACTGATCTGCCTGGTGCTGTATTTTCAAACTAGCATTCTGTCTAGTTCTTATACAAGTTATCCACTCAGTGCAGTAATAGGTAAAGCAGCTGAGCTGTCCCTGCAGATGACATGAAAAGAGCACTAGCGTGCAAGGTGTGCAGAAGTGCCACCCAGGAATCAAAGCCTCCAAAAGCCACTGCACCCTGACCTGCAGCCCCCATTTCACATCTGGAGTTGCAGGGAGCAAAGAGAGGAAGGTACAAAACCAAAAAAAAGAAGGTCCATATGGCTTTGTGTGGAGAGGGAGTTAAAAAAAGCAGACAGAAACCAACAACTTACAAAAACAAACATTCTACTTAAAACTACGAGGCAAGTTCAAGCATTGGGGCCCTCACAGTAGGAAACTGGTCACATGGGTAACATAATGAAATTTTACTGCAAAATATCCTTTTTTTTCTTATTTGAAAAGACAAATTATTAGCATTTTTAAACAATTTCAATATGTTTAATGGCTGAAAGTTAAGCTCAAACTGTTCCGCTTACTGAATAAAGTGCTAGGTCTGTAAACAGGAATCTTAAGTTACCCCAAGAGTACACTCATTTTAAATTTTACTTGAAAGCGGGATGTACGTTTATTACAATTTCAAACAAAATGCTAATGCCATTAAACAAATGAGGTTTAGGCAAATTAACTGCATTTTAATATTCTGAAAGCCTATGATATAGGACATTGTGTTACGAAACATTGGCTAGAAGTATCAGTTGCAAGTGGGATTTTCATTGCTGTGAATCTCAGGAGAATATTTGTAATTAGTATCATTTGCCTAATACTTCAGGTTAATTAGAATATTTAATTGAATAGCTGTAATCTTCAGAGATGACTATATTATGATCAAATTAGTACCATCACAGCACACGCTGATCACTGCTGCAGCCTGCCTCACTTCTGCTAGCTATTCAGCCCTCTGGAGCGTTCAGCAACATAAGAAAAAATCTGTTTCTTACACTTTTGAATTTTAATGATCCATTTGAACTCTGCCATCAACATTTAATTATTCTAGAAAAAAAAAAGTCCCAACCATGGCTCCCATATGGCATGTTGGCAAATACACTTGCCCACATTGGAGTCTGCACCTCTCCAGCAGCTCAGTGAAGAGATTTAGCTTTTTTTTTTTTTTGAATGCAAGAAGAGCTTTTTTAATAGTGTTTGCAAATACCGACCATATGAAGCTTCACAGAAAAGGTTACTAGGATACTATTGAAACACTGTTAGGAACAGATGAATTGATTTTTAGAATGTTACAATGGATTTAATCCTGTAATGTCTACTACTGGACTTTTGTATTGTGTCCAAAATGTTTGAAGGAGTCAGGTGCCTCTGTAACTAAACCTTGTTAGCTAGAAATGCAATTAATCTGGGGGGGAGAAGGGTAAATGAGGAGAGGTAGAACGGATGGAGTGTGCATACTAAAGTCTTTGCAGCCGCATCACAGATGCTGAGTTCCTGACCTAACCAGTTGCTGTTGTTTCTTTTTCTATAAATACATATATTTAGCAGCTGCAGATATTTTAGGGGTTAAACATTGACTGGCTGTGGAAACACTAGGGCTGAAATCCTGTTACACTAAACTAGCTAGATCTCCGCACCCAATTCCTCTCTCCTGGTGTAAGAGTATCACACAGAAAATGTCAAGAGAGTAAGCTGGGCATGCTACAAAGGGCGTTGTTTACACAGAGAGATCCCAGGGCTCAGGACAGCTTTCCTCCTTCCCCCCTTGTCCCCAGGCTGCTTCAGGATATGCAGCTTAAGAGGTCAGTTCTGTACAATTCTGCACAACAATGATATAAAAACTGGTAATTGTTTTAAAATTCAGAATGGCCTTTTGAAACTGATGTTACACTGCAAATTCATCCATAACGAAATATTGTTACCTCAAGGGAGAAGGAGGCGGAGGAATCAGTTTTAAGGGAATTTCTCTAACCTGCTGCCTGCAAGTATGAAGAAGAGAAATATTTCCAGTTTTCCATCTGACATAAACATATTGTGACATTAATAATTCTTCATTGTGGATGTACAGTGTGGTGTGTAAAGCTGAGACCTAAGGCTCAAATCCCAAGTATTGCTATCCTACAGAAGACAGTTAGCTAACTGAACCTTTATGGTTCTTTGTGGGATCATCTCACCTGTTGACACGAGTGCCTAAAAGAACCTTATAAATGTTTCAGAAAACTGAGATGTACATAAGGCAGTGTAAGTAAATCCTGCATGAAAAGTTTATTGCTTTCAGTGCGTAGGTAGAGAAAGTTAGCACAATCATGTCTACTAAAAACAAAATAGAAACCATTTTCAAGAATGCTTTTCGAAAATATTCTCTATTCTGGTAAGAACCACATCTTTGCCTTGAAATTTTGAATGGATTTTGTTTTACTACATTGTAAGCACCATGTTTTATTCATGCACTTATAAATATTTATTGGTGCAGTTACAAACGGTGATTTCTATATTGAAAAATTGTAAGGAATGCAAAAATGTTCAGTTTCCTTATGAAAAACATTTTCATTTGTCTCATCCCCTCTCAGAAAATTTGCCTGGTTTCAAGATTGCTGTGAGGTATGAAAATCATTGAAACATGGTTATTTTAAAATATGTTGCTCACCTTTGCTGTCCAATAGATGTTTCATTCATATTCAGGAAAAATCAATTAGATATAAAAAAGGCAGTCCTGTCAAATCATTGCCATTGTAATTAAAATTATAAAAGCTTCAAATCTTGTGTTAAAAAATGAATGTTTTAAGGTTTTACTCACCTCTTTTATTTTCATCTTAAAAAAGTGAGCAAGAAATTTAATTCTGAATTTAATTTTCAAAAAAGGAAGCAAGCGTTCTGTCTGGACTAAATTTATCTTCTAACAGTGACAATAACATTAGTAAGTATTAGAAAATAATACAGTCTTCCTTGAAACTAAAATACATTGAAATAGGGCAAAGAAAGAAGTTGTAATCCTAGGAAGAAAGCTTTATTATCTAAGTTTTATTTTTATCCACCTCCCAAATGATGATGATATATCTAACTTAAAATATATATTTACTTCTGCATTTTGCAAGCATCTGCTACCAGTAGCTATAAGCAATCACTAATCTTGAATAGCAGCTTTGTGATGTACTGTTTCCTTCACAGAGGTGCTCCCTGAACATGAAAAACTCCTTTAGAATTAAAAGATCTGCTCCACTAATTGTAGAACAAATTTTCAGCAGCCCTCTTTGAGAATCCCAGCTCTAAGTATTCTCCCATCTATTAAACAGATGGCAGATAAGATTGTAAACATATTTGCTTCATATTGAATAGATAGTTTCTGGCATAATACTAATTAACAAATTAAATGACTGTCTTTCTGCATCACATTAGAGTTAAAACCACTTTGTAAGTTTGTCTTTGGTAGTTATTTACTTTGACAATAGTGTGCAGTGAAAAACTGTTAAATGTTTTCTTAGCAACATTATGCATTGAGTAGTTTTCTTTTATAAAACTCCATATTTTATTATAATTCATTTGACTTTCATTACAGTCATTCATTACAAAATGTATGTGCATTTAATCAATTTCCTAGGGCTGCATATTTTTCCAGTCTTATTCTGTATCACAATTATAATGTCTTTGGTCTATGCAAGTATGCATGAAATTTAGGCATTGTCTTTACTTGTTTTCTGATAGTTTAGCATGGACTGTTCTGAAAGGAGGAAAGCTGACACATGTTAACAGTGGCAGATACGAATATGGAAAAGGTTTCATTTTCCTTCCTTCAAAGAATTTACATTGTGATTATCTGTTTTATTACAAGTACAAATAGGATCATCTCCATGATGATGGCATGCTATGCTATGATGTGAGATTAATTAATATCTTCTTTTTTCTCTTAATAAATACACATAGAGAGCTCGTGCAATTCTAATTCCAAATTTCCTTTCCATGAGGCTGTCATCAAAGCAGACAAAACAACTGCATTTCCCTTTTTGGTTTTGGAAATACTGGAGTAAAGGAAAAAGGAGTTTGCTTTCAAAATCAAACTTGTCATCTGTTGGTGAAAACAATCTTTTCATAGTCCAATTATAAATATACAGACAGTAGTTGCAGAACTCATAGAAGAATGACAAATTAAAACTTTTTTCTTTCAGATTAATTTACTGCTGCCTCTGTCTTCAAACAGAACAAACTAAGTAGCTGAAAAAAAAAAAATAAATTTCTAAAATTTGGACCTCACAATAAAATTTCTTCAAGAACACAGCTGTAAATATTGAAACGTCATATTAATTTGTGTCCTTTAAAGGTATAATATAAGTAAACAGTTTTATGAATAAGGTGGTTAATTTGTATGTTACAGCTGATGCCCAATGTTATTCAAAGATTAAAATACACCATAAAAAGCAAAGATGATAGACACCTCTTCCCTCTGCTCTCCCTCCCCTCTTCCAAGTAGTTAGCAGGAGAAAAAAACAGATTTTTTTTCAAATGACCAGAGCATGTGTGTAGTGGTGTTGAAAACGATTCATTCTTCAAATCTAATACTTCCTGCATGAAATGCTAGGCATCATTTTCAAAAAGCAAAATTAATCAAACAATTATATCTATCTATCTATCTACCTACCTATCTCTGAGAAGGTTTTTAAATTATTGGCATTGTTCTGTCATTTTCAAAAATAACACCTATTTTCACATGAAATCAGTAAAAATATACCTGAAACTGGCCAAAATTGAAGTGAAACCTTTTAAAAATGATTGTAAAAAACACTGAAGTCAGCTATTATCTAAAATTAATTTATTAAAAATGACATGTTTTTGATAATTCAACTTCATATCTTCTCTGGGTATGACAAAACACTGAAATCTGAGGCACTTACACACCAGAAAACTCTTTTCTCACTTGCTGTATTTATTATTTATATTATGGGCAACAATATTTCATATTACTACTTCCTATTATATCACATTATATTTATAAATCCTGTTGTTCTAAGTGATTCTGTACCATGCTAGGAAAAAACTAAAAGCTGAAATTTCTCAAACAATGTGAGAGTTTTAGTCAAACATCTTCCAGTTATATCACTAGCCCTGCATTAAATGATCAGATATATGCCCCCAGGAGTAACCACAGAATTTTAATGTACAGCTACAGCCTTGCTTTTGCTATTTGTGGGTTTAAACTAAGTGTTATGAATAATGCTATTTGACATTCCTACTAGAAAAGAAATAAAGCATGTGCATATTTCTCCTGTAGTTTAGGACATAATAGTGCATTGGCTTATCCACCAGAACAATCGAGCTTTTCTGGAAAACTACAAAGCCTTGAGGTTCAGCTCCCTTACATATTTCTTTTCCTGGATGAAATCAGGAAAAAAAACAATTTCATATGGTTGTGGTGCAAATTCATAACCATTAGAAAGTCTTAATAATCTTTTGGTGTAGCTTTCCTGAAATAGTGACACTACATATATAGTGTGGCACCATTGAAGAGATGGTGTCTGAAATCCCAGCTGCATTTTACCTGATAGCACTCAGGTTGAATTAAGCAGCAATCTTCTTATTCAGGGCTACTCATCTCTGGTACAGTTGTGTATCAGTGTAACTATTTTGCTCCTGGTTCTGGAGCTACACTGGACGGAGCTCATCACTACCTGTTCTCCAGGCATACAGGCTGATGTAAAAATGCAGTCTGCTTCAGGAACACACACACACAAAAAGTGTATTTGAAAATGGTCTTTTTTACCCTATATTGAATCATAGAATGCCAGATTGGAAGGACCTCAAGGATCATTTGGTCCAACCTTTCTAGGTACTACTATAGTTTATATAAGATGGCTCAGCACTCTGGCAAGCTGAGACTTAAAACTGTCCAATGTGGGGGAATCTGCCACTTCCCTTGGGAGACTGTTCCAATGTTTGATTGTCCTCAAAGCGAAAAATTTAGCTCTTGTGTCTTGCACCCCAGTAGCAACTTGTGCCCATTACCCCTTGTCTTTTCTATGTGACTCCTTGCAAATCAGGACTCTCCATCTTCTTGGTAGCCACCCTTTAAGTACTGGAACATTGTAATAAGGTCTCCCCAAAGCCTTCTTTTCTCAAGGCTGAACAAACCCATTTTTCTCAGCCTCTCCTCGTATGGCAGGTTCTCCAGTCCTCTGATCATCCTTGTGGCCCTTCTCTGGACCCTCTCCAGCCTGTTCACATCCTTTTTGTAGAGCAGGGACCAAAACTGAACACAATACTCCAGGTGGTGCCTTAATCCCTTATACATGCAACTTCTTCCAGTGCATCACGTGTACCTTATGGCAGTTCAGAATCAAATGCTCAATGTCTGAACAGTTATGGATGACAAATAGTCTGCATTTTGACCTTTAAGAATAATTTATGTTCGGAACCTAAATTCCTCCATGTCTGGAGATATCTAGCCCATCTTCCTGCTCAGAGCAGGGTTAACTTACAAATTCATATTTGCCATGCCCTTGTACCATCAAGCTTTGAATATCACTAAGATGAAGTTTTAATAACTTCCCAGGGTGACCTCTGCCACTGCTTAACCCCTCTCACAGTGCACAAGTATTTTCTTATGTCTAAACTGAATTTCACTTGCTACAGTTCCCTCGAGTTTCTGACTATGCTTTAGCTAACACAGCCCAATACGTTATGAGCCCTCTCCCCCACCTTGGGAAAATAAAAAATGTTCAGTTTGCTGCTTAGAACCTTCAAATCCTTTTCTGCAAAACTGTTTTCTATCCAGCCTGCACGTGTCATGTAGTACTGCTTGGAGTTAGTCTGTCTCAGGTGCAGGACTCTCTCTTTTTTAAACTTCATGAAGTACCTTTAACTCCATTCTTGTCCCAGTCTGTCTTGAAGACAGTCTTGTCCTCCAGTTACCTACTACTTTCCTTGATTTCAATCCTTTAATTAAGTTTATGAGGGTACGTTATACTCTATCGCCTCCCCAGTTCATCTAGAAGGAGGCTGTCAAAAGCCTGCCTAAATTCAAGATAAATTACTGCTTCCCTCCCCTTAACTACACATCCAGTCAGAGAAGGCAACCAGGTTGGTCAAGTACCATTTGTCCATGCTAAAAAATACTCATTGTTCCAAATCATTCCTTGTCCTTCAAGTGGCTGAACATGCTGTCATGGGGACTTCCTCCATAATCTTTCCAGGACTAAGACCAGGCAAGGGCAGGGATTGGGAGAAGGAAGAGCCACTTACTGTAGGAGAAGATCAGGTCTGAGACCATCTAAGGAATTTTCGTGGATGGGAGTGGAAGGTCTTAAAGTTTGCTTAAATAATCACCAACAAAGATATCAAGAAAAGGTGATTTTAGTATAGATTTATGAAAGTGTGACTTGACAGAATTCAATGGCAATGTTCACTCCATTACTTACTATGTCAAGGGGATGTGTAGGGATTGGAAGTGGATTGGAGTGACTTACATGTGAGTCAGGGAAAATTATTTTTACAGGGATAGGGGAGAAAGAGTGAGGACTGGGTTGGTGTGATTTGCACAGGGATTGGGGAAGAGAAAAAGGAAGGCCCTCCTATAGAGTCACAGGGTTCAGAATGGACCCCCTTGCTTTCTAAAATCCTTCTCAGAGAGGAGTCTAAGTGTGGCTGAATTCACTCGTAGTCTCAGACTTGGTCAATGGCTAACAATGAAGAGGTTTAAGTGTAGGGAGTTCAGTGTAGTGCTTTGACACATAATTATGGGTCTGGTGAGATTTGAAATACCAGTAAATTACCGTTGATTGACACTATTATAACAAATCACAAAATTAGATTCTGTGATTTTTAGCAACTTAAGCAGCAATCAAGAATTTGTTATAATTAATACAGAGTTTCAATTAAAGATGTAACAAAGTTTCAAAACTAAATTGTGCATCAGGGCGCACACTCGCACATCAGATATAGAGGTTAACCTATGTTCAGATGCTAAATTTTGGTACCTAAAGATTCTCAAACTGCATGAAAAGAGGTTGCAATGTAACACCTATTAGCCCATGGAATCAAATTGTAACAACTTAATATAACTTGACATTTTCGCCATATGTAAGAGCAGTAGCCAGCTACTTACTCTTTCCAATTGGATGAACAAGCTTCCTTCATGAGACGCCGGATAGCATCTTAGTGGGATCCTGGAGAGCTCCAAAGGATCTCTCGCTTAGGATAAATATTTATAGAGTCTCAAGATGATTGACTTGAGTCATTATTTTTCCATATGGCCATAATTCGAATTAGGTATTTTTTGGCAACTTTCATAGGGCTTGTAATTCAATCAGGAGGGGTCTCAGGTCTGTTTAGCAAAAAAACAGAGTTCCAGGTTGGTTAGGGAATGGCTAATCACCCCAAACCACTGTACTGACACTAGGACTAGAGAGTACGCAGTTGTTTAAACTCACTGCTTCAGTAGGCAAGGCCAGAAAGAGCTGGATTGTCTCAGCCCACTGCACTCGCTATTGAAATGAGCAATTTTGGGCCCACCGTCCTTGTAGCTGAAGCAAGAATGATGTTGGCTGGTGCTGATATTGCAAAGGGCCTCAGTAAGCAGGGATCTACACAAGCACAGGAACCAGGAGGTGCACAAGTCCATGGGACCTGATGAAATCCACCCGCGAGTTCTGAGGGAACTGGTGGACAATGTTGCTAAACCACTATCCATCATATTTGAGAAAACATGGCAGTCAGTGAAGTTCCCACTGATTGGAAAGATGCAAACATAACCCTCATTTTTAAAAAGAGAAAAAAGGAAGGCAAAGGGAACTACAGGCCAGTCAGTCTCACTTCTCTGCCTGGCAAGATCATGGAGCAGATCCTCCTGAAAACTATAAGGAACATGGATAATAAGGAGGTGATTTGAGACAGCCAACAGGGCTTTGCTAGGGGCAAATATTGCCTGACAAACTTGGAATTCTTCTATGATGGGGCTAAAGAGTTGGTGGAAAGGGAACAGCAACTGATGTCATCTACCTGGACTTGTTCAAAACATTTGACACTGTCCCACATGACATCCTTGTCTCTAAATGGGAGAAAAATGGACTTGATGGATGGACCACTCAGTGGATATGTAGTTGTCTGGATGGTCACACTCAAAGAGTTGCAGTCAATGGCTTAGTGTTCAAGTGGAGATTAGTAATGAGTGGTGCTCCTCAGGGGCTGGTATTGGGATCAGTGCTGCCTAACATGTTTGTCAGTGACATGGACAGTGGAACTGAATGTACCCTCAGCAAGTTTGCTGATGATGCCAAGTTGTGTGATGTGGTCAGCATACTGGAGGGAGGGGATGCCATCCATAGGGACCTTGGCAGATTTGAGAGGTGGGCCCATGCCAACCTCATGAAGTTCAATAAGGCCAAGTGCAAGGTCATGCACATGTGTTAGTGCAATCACAAGCACAAATACAGGCTGGGTGGAGAATGGATTGAGAACAGCCCTGAGGAAAAGGACTTGGGGGTCTTGGTTGATGAGAGCCTCACAATGAGCCAGCAATATGCACTTGCAGCCCAGAAAGCCAACAATATCCTGGGCTGCATCAGAAGAAGTGTGGCCAGCAGGTCAAGTGGGGTGATTCTCCCCCTCTACTCTGCTCTCATGATACCCCACCTGGAGTACTGTGTCCAGTTCAGGGCCCCTAGCATAAGAAGGATGGGACTGTTGGAGCTAGTCCAGAAGGGGGTCACAAATATGATCAGAGGGCTGGAGCACCTCTCCTGTGAAGAAAAGCTGTTCAGCCTGGAGAAGAGAAAGCTCCAGGGAGACCTTATAGCAGCCTTCTAGTACCTGAAGGGGGAGGGACAGTTTACAAGGGCTTGTAGTGATAGGATGAGGGGGGAAATGGTTTCAAACTGAAAGAGGGTAGACTTTGGTTAAAGATTAGGAAGAAATTCCTTACTGTGAGGGTAGTGAGACACTGGAACAGGTCACCCAGAGGAGTTGTCAATGCCCCCTCCCTGGAAGTGTTCAAGGCCAGGTTGTATGGGGCTTGGAGCAACCTGATCTAGGGGGAGGTGTTCCTGCCCATGCAGGGGGATTGAAACTAGATGATCTTTAAGGTCCCTTCCAACTCCAACCATTTTATGATTCTGTGTGGAAACTGTAGCAGCAGGAGAATCTAATCCTATAGGGCATGGCTGAGGTTACTCATAAGAGATAGTCATGTCATCTAGAAACAACAGAGGTTAGAAGACAGCCTTTTCCATTGCATTCTCCTGATTCAGAAAGCCAATCTCCAGAAGAAGCAGCAATTAATGGCTGTATCAAGTTCTCACACATGCAGAGAATCTGAATTGTAGTTGCACAGTCAGTCATTAGTTCTGAGTTTTACTTCTTTTAAAAGTATACCTTGAAAACTTCATAGTATTTCAAGAAGATTGCATGTGAAATTACAATTTGAAACAAAAGCCTTATACTACCATAACAAAACACTAATCTTCAGCAGGACAGAATTTCTACATCCATTCCATTGAAGTTACAGACATTAGTAAAAATCTCTGAGCAACAGACTATTTATTTGGATTAGCACTAGAGCAGGATTGGTTTCTTGGGAATATTTGCAGTGGCATGATGTGGCTCAGAGCCTCCAGTTTGTTTTCTGGTGGATTTGGAAATGAGGTGTTGAGAGGAATTGTCTGACCTTTCCTGGAAGTGCTATCCCTTTTGTCTCACCCTTCTGACCTGTTCTTTACACACTTCTTATATTTGTCAGTGGATCCTTGCCCTATTTAGTCAATCTCAGGCTTCATGCTTTTCATTCCCACGTAGTCTTCTTGCTCAAACAGCCCTCTTCTTATTCCTTCAACTTACTCCATTCAGCCAGTATATTGTCCCATAACTGGGCTGCTCCTTCTTATTCTCATCTAGTAAGTTTCCTGGCCACATCTCTGACCCATCATTCTTTTCTCATTGCTTTTCTCCATTATACAAATATCATCCTATCCGTGAAAATGCCTGTCCCAAACTCTGCCCAGTCCATGCCACTTATCCCATTTATTGCTGGCATAGCATAAAGATACCTAATTCTGAAGCCCAGTGTTCTTATTTAGAAAGCCCTTGCTTCTACCTCCAATCTAAAATTGCCAGCTTTACTTTGAAAACTTGCATGAATCTTCTATGCTGAAAACTACAAAACGCAATGTTTGTGGTCAAGTTAAATTATTATAAAAAGAGTATATGGGGTAATGTACTGTCCACTCTATATTGATTAATCTCTGTATTAATGATGCTGATTTTACAAAGCACTTATAAAAGTGCTTGACTCTCAGCATTCCAAATAGACTCAGCAGAAGTAGCCAGCTAAGGTCAATGGTAAATAATATTCCTGCTCAGCTGCTCAGCTGTGAAATGCTTAAATAGGACATTAAAAAAATGTTTTAATGCTAAATTAAGTTCAACATAACTTACAGTCCATTATATCATTTTACAAGAAATGTATACATAATTGGAGTGCAAGGGAGTTTTATACATATATCTTAGAATCGCAGAATCATAGAATGGCAGGTTGGAAGGGACTTCAAGGTCTAACCTTTCTAAGTAGGAACACGATTTAGATGCAATGGCCAACACCATGTCAAGCTAAGTCTTAAAATGGGCCAGTGTTGGAGAACCCGCCACCCTCCTGGGGAAATTATTCCAAAGTCTGACCATTCTCATGGCTAAAAATTTTCTCCTGATGCCCAACCAGGATTTCCCCAGGAGTAACTTGCACGTGTTATCCCTTGTCTTTTCCATGTGACTCCTTGTAAAAAGGGAGTCTGCATCTTCTCAGTAGCCACCATTTAAGTACTGGAACATGGCAACTAGGTGTCCCCTAAGGCTTCTGTTCTCCAGGCTGAACAAACCCAGTCCTCTCAACCTTTCCTTGTATGGCAGGCATCCCAGTCCTTTGATCTCTGTGGCAGTTCTCTGGACCCTTTCGAGCCTGTCCACATTTTTTTTGTATAGCGGGGCCCAGAACTGAATGAACACAGTATTTCAGGTGTGGCCTCACAAGCACTGAATAGAGTGGGAGGATGTCTTACTTATTTTTGTTGGTGATGCCCTTGTTCATGCAGCCCAGCATCCTGTTGGCTTTCTTTGCCACTACAGTGCACTGTTCACTCATACTGAGCTTGCCGTCCACCGGGATCCCCAGGTCCCTTTTAATAGAGCTACTCTCCAGCCAGGTGGATTCCAGTCTGTGATGCACTCCTGGGTTATGTTTTTCCAGGTGTAAGGCTGCACGCTTGTTCACACTGAACTTCATTATGTTCTTGTTAGCTTACTCTTCCAGCCTGTCCAGGTCTTCCTGAAGGAGTGGAGTGTCTGCTTCCCCACTCAATTTGGTGTCACCTGCAAACTTCATTAGGGTGCACTTGATCCCAACACCCAGATCAGTTATGAGGGTATTAAACAGCACTGGGACAAATACTGATCCATGGGGGGCCCTGCTTATGAATGGTTGCCAGTTTGAAAAAAAAACACAATTACTACCATCTGCTGAGGGCAGCCTGTCAGCCAGCTCCACACCCACTTCACAGTCCACTTTTTTAGGTTGACCACCACTGCATCAGCCAAGCAGGTTGCTTTGTTGTAGAAGGCGATTAGGTTTGTCAAGCATGATTTGCCTTTGGTGAATCCGTGCTGGCTTTTCCCAAATCCCCAGGATGGTTTGTTCCGTAACTTTCCCAGCGATTGAAGTAAGGCTGACGGGCCTATAATTACCTGAGTCCTCCTTTGAACCCTTTTTGTAGAAAGGGTGATATTAGCTTTCTTCTGGTTATCTGAGACTTCCCTTGATCTCCATGGCTTCTCAAAGATTACGGCGAGTGGCCTCGCAACAACATTAGTCAATTCTCTTAACAGCCTTGGGTGGATTGCATCCAGGCCCATTGATTTGTACGGGTCGAGCTCCTGTAATGATTTGCATACCAACTTGTCCTTCGCTGAAGGTGGGTCAGTGTTTGGTTCAACCTGGATATGTGATCCCACCGCTTGGGGCCCAACAGCACTGGTAAAGACAGAGATGAAGAAAGTTTTGAAAACTCTGCCTTTTCAGAGTTGTTGGTGACAAGTTCACCTCTCCTGTTTAACAGTGGACCAATATTCTCCTTCTGATTCTGCTTATTATGTATCTGAAGAACCCTTTCTTGTAGGTTTTGACATCTCTGGCCAACTTCAATTCAAGCTGAGCTTTTGTGTTTCTAACTTCATCTTTGCATGCCCTGGTAATGTCCTTGTCATTCTAAACTGGTGTTACTCCACTTTTCCATCTCTGGTACACTTCCTGTTTGGTTTTGAGCAGACACAGAAGGTTGCAGTTAAGCAAAGGGAATTAAGTGGTTTTTTATTTCTAAGGGAGTGTTCATTAAAAACTCCCAGCACTTGCTAGCTCCTTTGTCCTCCATGCAAGCATCCCATGGAATCCCTTCTAACTGAGCCCTGAGTGACCTGAAGTTTGCTCTTTAAAAACATATAAAACCTTTGTCTTGGTACTAATCTTCAATGTGCTCAGTAGGATCCCAAACTCCAGAATATTGTGGTCACTGCAGCCAGTGCTGTCACCAACCAAGATCTTACAAAGCAGGTTTTCTTGCTTAGTGAGCAGCAAGCCCAGCAGTGCCCAATTCCTGGTTGCACATCTAACATTTGTTTGAGGAAGCAGTCCTCAACACATTAGAGGAACTTGATGGATGACTTGCAAGTTGCTGTGTTCTTCTAGCAAATGTCTGGGTGGTTGAAGTCACCCATAAAGGCACAGCAATGTGCCTTTGTAGCCAAGAAGGCAAATGACATCCTGCGATGTATTAGAAGAGTTAGTAGGTCAAGAGAGGTTCTCCTCTCCCTCTATTCTGCCTTGGTGAGGCTGCATCTGGAATATTGTGTCCAATTCTGGGCCCCTCAGTTCAAGAAGGACAGGGAACTGCTTGAAAGAGTCCAGCACAGAGCCACAAACATTATTAAGGGAGTGGAACATCTCCTTTATGAGGAAAGGCTGAGGGAGCTGGGTCTCTCTAGCTTGGAGGAGACTGAGGATGACCTCATCAATGTTTATAAATATGTAAAGGGCAAGCGACAGGAGGACAAAACCAGGCTCTTCTCAGTGATGTCCAATGATAGGACAAGGGGAAACAGATACAAGCTGAAGCATAGGAGATTTCACGTAAACATAAGGAAAATCTTTTTCACTGTGAGAGTGACAGAGCACTGGAACAGGCTGCCCAGAGAGGTTGTGGAGTCTGCTTCTCTGGAGACATTCAAAACTCATTTGGACACATTTCTGTGTGACCTGCTCTAGGTGCTCCTGCTCTGGCAGGGGATAGACTGGATGATCTTTTGAGGTCCCTTCCAACCCCTAACATCCTGTGATTCTGTGATAAAAGCCAGGGTTTGATCACCTGAAGCTTGCTTGAATGATCCAAGTATTGCTTTGTTGGCCTTACGGTCTTGGTTTGGGTGTCGGTAGCAGACGCCTACTGTAAGATCCCCCTTGGAGACAATCCCTCTGATTTTGACCCAGAGGCATTCAACAGGACTTCCACAATCACCATAGTTAACTTCTGTGCATTCAAAGTTCTCCTTAATATAAAGGGCAACTCCTCCAAGTTTTCTTCCCTGCCTCTCTTTACAAAACAGCCAATAACTATCATCACGGTCCTTCAATCCTGTGAGTTGTCCCACCATGTGACAGTTATTCCTATGATATTGTAATTTCTAACTGGGTGAGGAGCTCGTGTTCCTCCTGTTTGTTTCCCAGACTGAGTGTGTTAGTAAACATACACTTCAGGTGGTTGGTCTTTTGATTCTTCCTTGAGGGAGGCAGTTAAAGAACACTTTTCACAGCTCTGATTGCCCTGGCTTATTCCCTAGTTGGTTATGGTGGCACGAGTGTTGCTGGTTTGGACCCCAACCTCTAAGTCTTTCAGTTTAAAGCATGCCTCACCAAGCTGGCCACCCTGCTTCAAGGGTTCTCCTGCCTCTTTTAGACAGGTGGAATCCATCCCTCCCTAGCAGGCTATAGTCCTTGTAGAAGGTCCCATTGTTGTAAAAGCCAAAACCATTGTGACAACACCAGCCATGTAGCCAGGAGTTAATACACATTATGCATCTGTACCTTTCTGCCCCCAATCCTCCAACTGGTAAAATGGAGGAGAAGACAACTTGGGCACCAATATTCTTCACTTTCTTCCCTGGGGATTTATAGTCTTTCT
Source organism: Hemiprocne comata (assembly GCA_020745705.1). Classification (NCBI taxonomy): domain Eukaryota; kingdom Metazoa; phylum Chordata; class Aves; order Apodiformes; family Apodidae; genus Hemiprocne; species Hemiprocne comata. Next base: position 63,275,512 of record CM036587.1, on the reverse strand, counting down.
TGATTTTGCCCAGATTTGGGCTTATGGTGTCATTCATGTGTACATGAAAGAGTAACAGTGGATAATAGTCTATGCTCTTTACAAGTTTTTGTATCCTTTTGGAGACCTGAGTAACCTCAGCCATGCCCTATAGGATTAGATTCTCCTGCTGCTACAGTTTCCACACAGAATCATGGGTTGTTCGCTTCTTCCTAAAACTCTATTCAAGAGTATGCTTTGTATGAGGGAGGAAGACTTGGCTTTTTCTTTGGTCAAAATTATTCTCAAAATTGCATATATAAAGATGTAATATCTTTGATAGGATTTAACCCACAAGAGTTACCCATATGCCATTTTTGTGGGAATACTACAGGCAGCAGGTTAGGATAGGTAACAGAGCTTACAAGCCCTCGCCCAGGACTTAGAAAACCTTTAACACCTTAAACCATTAGGTTGGACTGAGGACCCTGGAAACGAACCCCAATGAATCAGGTATGAATACAAACCATCGAATTTGTTAGTGCAGAAGGAAGGGGACTAAAGAAGAGATGGGGGAAGAGAATTAGTTCTGCTTTCCATTTGTCAGTCTGAAATGTAGGGTTTGTTTGTTCATATGGTGGCCACACACAAGAGAGGCTAAAAATAACAGCATACTCTGGTAGTATATCTACATCTTATTCTCTTCTCTCTGACATAGTACAGTAAAAACACAAGTTATCAAAAACAAAACAAAGAGTGGGAATACCACCACTGGTTGAAAAACGTCAGCAAAACTCTGTGAAATACACTGATCATATAAAATGCTTGCAGACTTGAAACAGTGGTTTTTCCACTTCTAGATCCAGCCATTTCAGTTTGGTCTGAGCTTGTCGTGGGTTTCAGCTTCTTTTGGAAGCCATACTCCTGTGAGGCTCCACAACATGGTTTCTAACTCTTCAGTTCAGCGTCCTGCTCCCTATGGCCCCCAGGATGGTCCTTCCTGCAGCCCTTGGGCCCACACCCACCTCTCAGTCAGGAGAACTTAATGTTCATCATTTTGTCCGAAATGACATGTAAAGCTGTCCGTCTCCCCCAGAGCAAAACCCACCTCCTGACCAGCTAGTACAGAAGCACACCAAGCCATTTCTCATCTGTAGAAAATTGTGGGTCGCTTGGAACTCAATTAGAAATGCATATTGCATCTCTGTTGAACTGGTAAACATGTTTCCAGAAGCTGGAGGCTCTCCTGGATTATGTGCTTCTTTTCCTGCATTTTTGCTGACTTCTGTGATTATAGCCATTAACTGTCAGCAGTGCATTAGTTTGTAAATATTCAATATTAAAAAGAAATCAGCATCTGCTTCAGAGAGACTTGAAACTGAAACATTTATGTTTAATCGAAATTAATTTGGGAAAGAAGATAAAGATACCATATAGCTAGGACACTTGTAAAAACTCCTAGCAATATGGTGGTTGCCTTACATTTAGAATCAGAACTAAAACCTGTGAGTCCTCAAGGAATATGCTACCCAAAGAACTTCTGAGTTGTCCTTTCTGCTGTGTGCTTTCACCCATTGAACACCCTCCTTTCCAACATGGATATAATTTTTTAACTGGAAATGTTTCCATTGAAACTGATACATGCTTAAAAAATGTATGACTAATGAACATATTTTAACACATTTTTCTTTAAGCAAAATACTTAATCTACCAAAAAATAAAAACTAAAAAAGGCTGAAAAAACTGCAGGATTTCAGCCCACAGGTGCCATCCAGGATACAAACTTTATTATATGGTCTCATCTACATATGTGCAATCCTGAAAAACAGAAAAACAGTTTTCTTTCTTTTCAGTTCTTCCATGGTGTCGTTACCCCTTGTACGAATATAGAAAAAACCATAAAATAAAACGATATTTTCATGTGAATACTTTGCTTAAAATAGGCAATGAAATATTTTTAGAGAAAGGTTTAGATTTACATCATTATTTTTGCATTGCAGAGCTTCAAAGTGTTTTTATGTTATTTTATTTCAAAACATATACTGCTAGGCTTTTAATACTTCCCTGCACACCAATGGTCAAATTCAGTGCTTGCCACCCACAGCATATTTTTTATTTACACTGTACTGAATGTAAACTAGTTTATGGATACATCATGTCCATTTTCAGGGCCTTTGTCCTGGAAATATGGATCATGTCTGCTAATGCAATTTAGTGCTTTCAGTCTATTTATGTGCTTTGATTGAGTATTACAGATATAACCCTGGTTCTTATTTACAAAATAAAGCATATTGTCTGATTTCAAAATTTATTCTCCCCTATATTTATTTTAGAAAAATATGTATGGGCAAGAGGGCATTTTCTAGTCCTTTGTCAAAATATCTTCTTCCTCTAGAAGGTGTATTTGCCATTATTAAGAAGTAAATAACTTGCTTTTATAATAACTTTACCTAGCAATATTTTTCATATGGTAACTAAATAACGTTGTTATTCTTCAGAAATGAATAAGTTTAGTTTTCAGCAAGAAAAAAAGTTCAAGTATGTCAGGTTTTACCAAGATGCCCAGAGAGTGAGGTGAGAACAGAAGTCTCTTTTTCATGAACTAATAGATTTTGGAGACATTAGATCCCTAATTAGATGACTTATGTGGTGGTGATTCCTGTAATAATAACCTGTTAATTCACCTTGACTGTTACATTGCATCAGTATAAGTCTTTCTGAGATTTCAGCCAGCATGTTTGAAGGACTTTGGTGTTATGCCTGATTTCTGTTACTGCTGCTTTTCAAATTAGTGCAGAGAAAAATCCTTCCTCCAAAATCGAATTGTTCATAGTATTACTGAGCATAAAGAATATGCTGGAGCATTTGAAATTTTCGAAGGCCTTTAAAAAAAATATTTTTGAAATGTTTAGTACACAGGTAGGGGCTATCTATGAACCAATCATCACCTGTCTCCTAAATTCTAAATGTAGTCAGGTTTCACTGACAGCAAAATGGCAAAATAAGCTCAGAAGCTTGCAGCAGCTATCCCATGACCTTAAAAAGAAATTAGAATAAATAAGAATTAAATGAGAATTCATACATTGATCCAAATAAAGTTTTAAAAAAATCCAAACCAAAACCCTGTCAAAGCAGCAAGAGCAATCTTTTTTCCTCATGGAAAAAAAAAAAAAATCCATGTTCAAAGACATGAGATATTCACATCTTACACTCCAAAGCATTTTACAAAAAAAACCCAAACAACAACCCACACCCATACCTTTGCTTTCTCAGGGAAGAATACTTTTTCATCTCTGAAAAATTATTTTCATCTTCATGGAAAAGGGAAAAGAAAAAAAAATCATGAAAAGAACCTACCTCAGGGTGAGTACCAAAATATTTTTTTCTTTTGGGGAGAGAGTAATTTGGGAGTAATGCCATCCTTATTGATTTCCCCAGAATTGCTGTTTTTTTTATTTATTTACTGTGCAGATAAGAAAACTAGCTGTGGGTATGTTGGATCACCCTCTGTGATGCGGCAGTAGGCATAAAATCAGTGGCTTTCTGTAACTCCCCTGCTTAACATTCAACAGACAGGGAGAGGATCTAAATGTAAAACCTGGCTCTGAAACACCACTGTCAACTTCCTGCCCTCCAATAAATGATCCAGAGATACTCCACATCAGGATGGAAATGTGTTAGGCACTAAAAACCACTGCTTGCATGACATCATTCCATAACAGATTACACTGTAATGTTAGGAATGTAATCATTAGCATTTAAACATGCATAAAATTTAATTAACCTACTTACCAGTTTGCTTAGAACTTTTGAAGGGCTACCTAGAGTCCTCTCTAAGCATTTTATTGCAGAGTTTTGGAAAGCTCACAAAAGAGAGAAGTTCACTGGGATTTTTCTCCCTAAAGCTGATGAGCCATGACAGATGAGCAGATGACCCGAGTTAATTATTATTGAATTCGTTATTACTGCTTTGTTGTCACCCAGCTCAGCCAGGGTAAAATGATGACAGTAGGTATCTCATTAAAACAGCTGTTTCAATTATGTAGCGGCAAATATTTAAAAAGCGGGCCTTCCAAGTTTAAAGCTGTTAGCAAAGTTTGTTTGTGCTGGTTGTGCCAAGATTCTTTGACCGAAAAAGGAGGGGGAAATATAGTGTCCGTCTTAATTGGTTGGGTTAGAAGAGGGATGCTAAGCAGTGGAACAGAAAAGGTTGAATACAAGCTCTGTACAAATTTCCAGAGTTTGTGTGTGAATTTGTTTTTTCTCATCTCTGGCTAAATTCAGTTTTGTTTACTGTACATCAGTTGCATTTAGACAGTGTGACAAAAGAGCAGTGTTTGCGTTGATTTCATTCCAGCTGGAGGAAGTGATATGACTGTAAGGTTTGTTTGGGGTCTTGTTTTGTTTTGCTTTGTTTTTAACTGTGTATTGTTTACTAGTTGACATTCATATGTATTCATTTTAAGCATTAGGAGTTTTATTATCTCCTTCATAGACATGAACAAGTTCTGTCTCTCAGATGCTGTTCAAAGCGTTTTGATAGTCATTTTGAGCTCTAACAGGAAGAAAAAGCTTATTTTGTTGCACTAGAAAATTCTCTAAGCATTTCTCTGCAATGAGTGCAATGAGGTATCTGTGTACTTAGGTTTTACTCCTTTGTGCTTTCATTTTGGTTGTATTTCTACAGGGTGACCATGAAAATACAATGGTGCTTGCTATTGACTTGGACAGTTCTCAGAAGAACATCCTACAGGTTATTGGCTAATTTCTGATTAAGGCATGTGTTCTGTAAAAATGAAATTCTTCTGACAATTATGCTATCACCAATAACATCAAAGTAATCATTAATGAAGGAAAAAGCCTAGTGTCTGTTGAGACTGAGTCTGTACTTTGCCTAATGTATCTACCCAAGGTGGTGGATAACTAACAATTTCTATAGCTGCAGCAACAAGTTGCATGTACTCAGTGGGTTGTTCAACCAAAAATCATCTGCCTCCCTGGAGCTGATAAGAGAGGGCTGGGTGCTAAACATCAGCATGCTTTCCCAGGCATGCAGCCATGTGGATTGTATAAAAGTGAATGCTGCAGTGTCATTATGCTTCCTACTGACTACAGATATCGAAGTCGGGATTTCCTCAACTTGTCCTGTTTTCCAACATTAATTCTATCCGCGTAGAAAAAGAGGATTTTTGGTCACTTTCTTGATTTTCAGACATCCAACAGCCTAGTTTTAGCAGCTGTTGATTTGTAGTAAATTCTGGACCAGTGGTCACTGTGAATATGCAGATTATTTCAACAGCTTGAGCATGGTATGTCCAACGTGTCCAGAAGTCACATCTAGGGTCAGGTTATCCATTCGAGGTAAATTCTTTGTACCCAGAGGGTGTTGGATTTACTGAAAATGGACCAAATGTAATTAGTGCATTTAAAGCATCCCATGTAGGAATACGAGAGCCCAATGACAGTCTCTCTCTGGTCTAAATCCAGAAGGAGCTTTACAAATTTTCCAACTAATAGGAACACATAAGGAGCATCCTTTGAAAATTACTGTGCATAGATTTTACTGTCAGCCCAACGGAATTGAGAGAATGGTGTCTCCTGTTAAAAGGAAAACAATGTACTCAATCAGAAGATATAAAGGGCGATATATAACAATATTAATCCTGGAAGCAGAACAGTCACTGCTGTTTTTCGCAAAAATAAGTGAACACTATTAAAAAAAGTATTTGTCAGAGACGAAACAAAAGCATATTTATCAGTGCCATTATTTTTCTTTATTTTTAGAGTTAAAAAATGCTTGTATAACTCCAGTTTTGCATGTTTTCACTGTTCATTTTTTCTGTTTCAGAAAATCTAATGTAATTGCTGCTGAGTGGCTCTTCTTTCCCACCTGTCCTGCTTTGTCTCCTAAGAGCAGAAAAGAATTCTTGGCCAATTATTTTTTTTTAACCCATATATAAATTTTGTCACTGCAGTGAACGCTCTTACCAGGTGTCCAAGCACCTAAGTTGATTATAGCTAGAGGAAGCTCTGTATTCATAAAAGTTATAGAAGAAACTTGGGAATGAGAGGGAAGGGTTGTCTTACAGGTATCACCATGCTGAAGCAGCTTTTAAGCTAAAAAAGAACATCTGAAGTGTTCATCTTTAATTATAAATTTCTGAGTCTCATCATTCCAATTGCAGCCTTTGGGCACAAGCAAATATTCCAAAATGAAGATCAGGATCCGCCACTTTCCTCTGTTTTCTACATTGACTTCCCTATGGTTCAATGTAGTTTTTAGTAGTAATTACAATTATTCATCTCCCACACGTAGCAAATACACTGTGCATGTGCACTAAAATCAGTGAAGTGGGACAGCCTTTACTATATAATGGAATAGAATCTGGCCACATCTAATACAAATTCTTATCTTTGGGATCCCTCTCAACTGAATAGCACACACAAGGTTTTCTTTAAAGGCAGAAAAATTGCTTCATTGCAAAGAAGTCCTACACATGAAATCAGACCTTCTAGGAGCATGATATTGCTGGAGACTGATAGTAATATACCTGTCTTTCTGCTGATTATGTACTAGCAGAAAGGGAGCAATTCCAGGTGGAACCTTTGAGGTAGAAGCATGCTGAAGAGAAAGGGCTGTGTAGCGGGAGCATTGACACCTGGTGCCCTTTGCTGAGGAGCTGGTAGACAGACTGGTATCCCTTCCACTCCAGTGAAACAACGTGTTGAGAGAAGAGGGGTTCAGAGTCCTGGAGCACTCAAGGGAATTTGTACCACTGATTGGAAATGAGAACTTGGACCTCTTCTTGGTAGGAAATACAGCCAGTTTTACAGTCTTTTGATTTGTTGTTTCTGGGGGTTGTTCTCCCCCAGGCCAATTCTCAAGAAAGAGATATGTAAGCTCTGTATAAAAATGGCAAAATGTAAAAGAGAGCCAAGGATCTCAGAAAGAACTCTCAGCTCCTGCTTATATTTGGAAACCTGTGATTTTGTGTGATTTCTCCCAGGAATCAACCCAGTAGTTTTGTCTGTTCTGAGTTTTGAGTTTATTTGTTTCCACAGTAAAACACCGAACCTTCATAGTAAAAACTCAGGATCTAGTGCACTAAGATACAAAGCCATGGGATTTTAAAATAGTTGTTAAGATATTTAGAGATAATGTAAAGATCGGGGGTGGGGAGGGTGGGGGGTGTTGTTGCTTTGTTGTTGCGGGGGTATTTTGTTGGGGTTTTTTCTTGTTTTTTTTTCTTTTTTTGATTCTTTACTCTCTCCAGTTACCCAGCTATGAATTATGGCTCTTATGTCACATTGGCATGTTTATTTCTAACCAGAATGTTAATATTTCTTATATTAAATAGATTTAAGGCTTAAATCAGTATTAATTGTCAAGTTAAAAGTTATTTTGAATAGTTTCATTCAGCCATATAGGTACACTGATCTGCAACTAATCTTGTGCTCTACCTGTTACCACATTTAGTGACCTTCCCCCAGTAAAATTTCCCATAATATTTCAAGTAGGTTTTAAAAATTGTTATTTAGAGGGCATCAAAGTAAATAGGAGTGGAGAATGTTCTATATTATCTAATGTGTCTGTCTTATTCGCCATGAGTGGCCTATGTTTAAAAAGAAACAAATAAATAAAAATGAAATATTTTTAACAATAAGCTCACCACATTATGGCAGTTCTGCTTTTCAGTCTTCATTGACTTCACTGATGAGTATTTGCTTATTGTTTTCCAGTGGTTTTGTTCTGAAAGAATAGTGACCTGTAAGAGACTTTTTCAAAAATGCCTATGGGATTGAGAATTGTAAATCCCATTTCCGAAGCAATTTAGGAAGCACTCAGGCTCTCAGAAGTGCTGTCTTTAGGAGGCATGTTTTGGTTCAGCTTAAGTAAGTACCCAAAGGACAAGTGCTCATCAAAGTAAGTAACTGTTTGGTTTTCAAATCAAGTTAGCTATTTTATTTTTTGAGATATTTAGAATTGTGCTCATATAGTTTGAGTAGCCTTCAAGTTTTATAATCTTATGTACAAGAAGAGGAAGGATGACCCAAACTTCACCTGCACATTTTTTTTGGAGCTTGTTTCTCAGCCATTTCAGTGACAGAACAGTAATAGTGTGGAATGACTAGGCCATTTGGAATGAGCAGAAGATGCAATGTTTAAAAATCAAACTGTTGTTTGCAGCACTTTTTTTCTACCACTTTATTGCTGCCTCCTGGCAAGGATGGATTTTACACATTAGTGATGGCTTCAGTCATGTAAGTAAAAAATTTAAAAGTTAAGTTTATTAACATTTTACCAGTTAAAGTGTTCAGTCAGTTTTTATATCGTATTTGCTGATTAAAGGTACCCCTCTTAGCTATGACCTCAACTGGGTCGTGTCAATAAAGTTTAATCAAGCAACTTTGACCTTTCGTCTTTCACTCCCCAGCTGTGGGCCCTCCCCTCACCTTTGCAGCCTATCAAACATCCACCTAAAATCTTAGATCAGTTAAATGGTACCTACCTCTACATGTCCCGTAAGACCTTTCATCTCTCAAATTTCCAAACTTGTCTAGAAATACTTCAATATTTGTTTAAATTTACAGATTTTACAGTCAAGTCTGAAGTTGGAAAGGTAGTCCCTTTGTAACCCTGTTCCTTCATCTGAAAGCTCTGGGAAGCTCTGATCAATTTTGAATCTGGAGTAAGCCTCAGTTCCTATGTCCAAGTACATAATCCAGGTTTAGGCCCCTACCTAAACTCAGGTTGCAGTGTGAGCAGTCCTGCAGCTTTCCAATATTAGCAGCATAGTACCCACTAGAAGCCGAATCTGTGCAAACACATCCCCTTTCCCAATATGTATTCATGCACAAATTTTATAGAAATAGGAAATATCCTGAATGCCAGGAAATTATTAAGGAAAAACATTCAATACCTTAGAAAGTGTAACCCATCAACACAGTTAAATGCCTTTATAGGAGTTTGCTACATGTCAAGCATTAAGAAATTGTCAATTATTTGAGTAGCTTCTACCTCAGACATTTTTTTCTGGATATTTCCTCAATCCTGTTTTCTAGATTGTATTTTGATCATATGTGGATTATGCAACAGCACATGACAGCAACCAGATCCCATGCAGTCACACTCCTTCCCAGGGGCTGATTGCATCCACCTTTGTCGCAGTATCATGCACTAAAGCACCAGTATTCAGCATCTCAACCCCCTCCTCCCTTTTCTCTCTTCCTCCGCTCTCCCCCTCCCCTTGCTCCATTCTCCCAAGGAAGCAACCATTGCAGAAGTCTCTCCTGATTCATTACCATTTCATAGTAAGAATGGTACTTTGTAAAACCAAAGGCAAGCACAAATGATGAGGAAAGGACATAATACATGCAGATTTGTCATGAGTTTTGTAATTACCTTTGCATTCTTTGAGGAATCCCAGAAGCATAAGGAAGGAAGGCAGTAGTGTTGGTTTGGCCCCAGATGACTTTAAAACTATGGTGCATTGCATTGCGGGATCCTATTAATAATTAAACTATCTGTCACTTACCAACAACATACATTCCAAATTAAATTTAAGCAAAAGGAAAAAAAAAAAAAAAAGATCATTTGGGACTGAATTAGCGGGCTTCAGAGAGAAATAAATAATAATCAAACATCTGTGTTCTAAATAGTACGTGCTTTATCAGACAAACAACTGTTACCATCTCATTGTATAAAATGGCTTGGGGAAAACACCGTAGCTCAAAAGCAAAGTCTCAGTTAGAAAAGGAAAAAAAAAGTTCATTAACAAGTCAGGAAGCAATTGAAAGTTGCCATGTTGCTGTATTGCCTTTCTCCTCTGTTGTCTCTGCCAGCAGTAAAAACGTATTTATTTTAGTACTCGATTCAGTGGATAAATGACAACTCAAAAGCTAAAGAAAAAAAAATGCTAATGGCATACATTCACAAAGTACAGCAGCTGAAACTTCCAAATATTCTGAGCATCAAAATATGATCCCATCTTCTTTACTTGCTGAGTTTTCAAGCACCTTGTCTCCTGTGAAGGTTATAGGGTTTATTTTTGCAAGAGAGCTGATAAAGGATACTGATTTAACAAATAGGTAAAGAGGGAGAATTTACTATTACCTCCATGCTGCCAAGACATGCTGCTGAGGCATGCTGCTGACCAGACATTAACGTATTGCTAATATGCTCACGGGGAAAAAATGACCCAAATAAAACAGTAATAAATAACAATGCAGTACACTAATTAGCCCTGTGTAATATTTCATAACACAGAGGCTATTTTTGTCCTTTCTCCTTTCCTTACATCCATCTTTCTGCCTCTTGGAAGCCATTGGGATAGCATGAGATTGAGAGATAATAAACCAAATCACTCATCATCTGTACTCCAATAGGATGGCTTCCTGTGTCTCCTACCATAGCATACTCTTTCTCCACACCAAATCACAATCTCTGCTGCATCTATGACTGAGGAACAGTGGTGGATAGCTACAAATGATTGAGAACAAGATCACACACAAATATCTTATGATGATATAGAGAAAGCCTTGAATCTTTTGTATTATTGTTCAGGGGGCCTTTTCCTCTTTTTCTCAACACCAGCACCTGGTTGCTGCTACGTCTGTTTGTCTGCAGGTTAGGATTCTGCTACCTTTTGAGCAGGCAGCTGTCTGTTTGTCTACTCCTTAGGTAACTGTGTTAAAATATCCTATTCCAGCTGTAACACTTGTTTTACAAGAGCCCTGGTTTTGTCTGACACAATATGGAACAACATTTGTCATTCGTTATCAGGGGTGATATATTTGTTAGCCTGCAGAGAAACATCTGCTGTGCTTTAATCTCTAGTGTGCAGGCCAATATTCATAGGATACAGCTGCATAAAATCACAGTATTAGATGGGGCTGTCCAGTCTGACATGAAGGCTAGCTGGCAGGCAGACAGAAACAGATTTTATTATCTGCCTTTTACATATTTATTTATGTCAAATATTTCTGAGAATCCATACATTATAGCCCTTTTTATGCATTGTTGTTTTGCAGTGACAAGTCATCGATAGCCAAATGAGAAATTTATGTTACATATTTAATATGGACATCTGAATGATTATCAAATCTATAGAAGCCAAGCCTGCCCAATCACCCCTAAATAATGGATGAGAAGTGGATGTGACTCAATTTGTTCAGTATAAAACCTAGACGACCTCTGTCTCTCATTTCATCACTGCGGCACTGTCATTATTTGCTTCTATTCATCTCACTTGGCATCACTCAATAAAATCTGCACATGATAAAGAGAATAACCTCGGTCAATAGTAAGAATGTGGGGGGAGGGAAAATGATAATTTCCTCTCCTCACAGGTATGGTGCCATGATGTTATGCCATCATGGTTATATGACCTCCACAAGGATGCTGGCATATAGTCGTAAGAAGAGAGGAGACAAAAACTTTAATGAGATGGTTGAATGTAGTAAGGAGGGATGGGCTGGATTAATGTCCTTTCATTTAATTTGTGGATTTATGGAGAGGAAATTTTTAAGAGGTATTTAAAACAGAAGAAAAAAGCCACTGAAAATATGGCTTTATTTAAAATAACTGCAGAAATGTTCTTGCAAGGGAAAGGCAATGTAAGTATTTTATAGAAGTTGCTACAAATTCCTGTGCTGTTATCCAGCAAAGGTTTGATGGCCTCATGAAATATGCTTTTCATTGAGACTACCAAAGAAGGACTTGTAAGAACAGGCTATGTTAAAATTACAAGTCATTGTAAAAATCTATAAAAGAGAAAGGAGAGAAACTCAGTCACCCAGATCAGATTTTGAAAGTAAATGATGTTCTTTAAAAATACTTCAGTAGGGCTGCCTGTGATCTTGAAAGCTTCATATCTAACATTATATATTCACAATTTTTTTCGAAGGTCCCATAGTTGGGTTGGTAAGTCAGTAAGAGGAAGCAGGAATGACAAAGGTTAACTTCATACCCATCAAGATGAGAAGACTTCTGGTCACAGAAATGTCCAAAATGTGCCACTGGATTTCATGGTAGCAAAGATGATGACCTATGTCATGCTCTAATAGCTCAGTAGAACACACTGTAATTTTATAACTCATTATTCATACAAATATCCTACAATGGAGTTACAAAAATGGACAAAGCTACAGAAGGTTGCAGTGAAAAATGATAGGAATAGAAGGTTAGGAGGGATATAAAGGATAGGAAATAGTAAGCAAAAAGCAGGCAGAACTGAGGTGCAGTGTGCTGATAAAAGATTGAGTTACTGCTGCATTTAAAAAAGGGATGGAGTCAGTGAGTCTGAGGATGTTGGCTAGACAGTTGCAGACGGTTAGTGCAGAAGTAGCAGCAAAGCATCAATCTGCAAGTTTGGAAGGGATAAGTAAGAAGTGTAAGGAAATTAGGTAGTTAAAGAAAAAAGGGAACCATGGGAGAATAAGAGGAGGTGGGATCATACCTGGACAAAACATAGCTATGGCATTGAATTGAAAGACTGAAGAGGAACGCAGAAGCAGCCTTGTGCAATGTACAGGGCGTGGCTTTATATGAGTGAAAACTGACCAAAGAAGCTTTCATATCCATATCATATAGACATTTATCATGGGGTTGCCAAGTCTTTTTCTCAAGCAGTTCAGCAGTGTGAATTGCAAGTCATTGTCACATGTAAGGGAAGCTGTCATTCGGCAGCCAAAGCAACCTGGTTTGCAAAGAACTCAAGGATGACAATTTTAGATGAACAGAAGAGGTTCACAGTCAAGGATAATGTTTGAAATGCAGTTGTTTTGCCAAAGAGGAGCGTGTTTGCTTCAGTAAGGATTAGCTGCAGACGATGAAGAGGAAGGCAGGGGTCAAAATGTGTGTGGAAGGAGAGAAGATGCAAATACCTGTTAGCCATGAGAAAGTTGAGGTGAGTTACGAAATAACTTGGCAAAGGTAGGAAAAGAAGTAAAGCTTTGGCCGATGTCTAGAGAAAAAGACAAAATTTAGCAAGCTGTTCACCTAAATTCAACTAAACTATCAAGGAAATAGATGCCCCAGTGTTCAAGATTAACTTCTGTGAACTCTTCATGGAAGAATCATGGAGCAAATGTCAGTGAGGGAGACCAGGCCTGGCAGTAACATTAGAGTTGAAAAACTAGAAACAAAAAGGGGAAGTAACAAAAGGGGAGTGTTCAGAGACAGAACCTGTCAGAGGAAACAGGTCTATTTAGATGAGAGAACTGCTTTTAATACTTAGCTATGTGGGCAGGTGATGGTGTGGGTTTTTTGAGAAGGGAGGAATTTGAGTTCTCAAAACATAGCGGATGGATGACAGCTGTACCTGAAGCAGGAGGCAGAGATTAGTAAGTAAAGCGCTGGTTAAGGACTGAGTTTTAAAGCTACTTTTTAATGCGGTAAAGATCAGAGAGAACTTGTCTGTAGGATTTCTGTGGAAGAATTCTCTGTATTAGGCAGTGAAACAAGTACTGGGTCACAGAGGGAGATGAGGTTGAGGGAGGGATGAGAATTTTCCCATTTCTTAGAAATTTCTTAGAAATTATAAGAAATTAAATATGTTATTTGCAGACCAATCGCTAGCCCTGGAATAGATAAAAGTCCTTCTGAAAAAAAACCCAAAACAAATAGTGACAGTAGAAATTGTGAAGACAGTTGAAAATAATGGGAAATGTTGAACTGATGACACAAGAATTCTGCAAAAAATTTCTCACTTGTTTTTAATGGGGCAAGAATATTCATATAAATATATTGAGGTCCCTAAGCTTCTACATCAGATTTTTTTCCTTTTCTCCATATAGACAATGTCATCCTACTATTAAAAATTAAAGTCAAAATTTAAAAAGATACCACTTTTCTTCTTCTTACCCCTATAGATATAGATGCAGCCTGTATGTTGAAATAATAGGGGTAAATTTTAAAAAACATATAAAACATGCCTGGTTGTCCAGGACTCTGTTCAGATGAGAGCTTTTGTTTTGTTTCTCATCAGAACCACAGAAATCAACTTGACACCACATGTCAGCATATTCAGGAATTATCAGAGAAAATCATATGCAAAGGCAGCGCCAGTTAGGAGTGGTGAATTGCTTGAAATAATTCGTAATAGTCGTGAGTAGTTTGATCGTTTCCCCAGCCTTTTGAAGCCGTGTGATTTGTGCTGTAAAGCTAATGCTGGCAATAAAGAACCCATGCCTATCTGTTAATCAGGTTGAAGATGGCAGCTGTTTCACATCATGAGGATTTTAAGACAAAAGCAGAATAAAATACAAGACAGCTAGAGAAAGGAAAATTCTATTCTTTGTCAGAGGCTAAAATTAATTGTGACGATTTAAACACTTTCAATGAAGACCTTTGTGTACACTGAACAGATAGTGGGGAATATTGTGTTTCATTGATGAAAGATTGATACAATCAGCTTCAGGACTTACTGAAGTCCTTGAAATCCTTTCTAATTCCTTTACTTTTTGAAGTCAACAACATGTTAGAGAAATTCACAGTTTCATCCTTTGTTGCCACAGCCTTCAAAATGGCATTAATTATTGTGACATTTTTCTTACAGTTTTACAATATTAAAGATTATTAGATATTATCTTTCTGCCATTTAAAGGAGTTTTTTTTTTCTTTTAACAGAGGATTTTTATTATTTATTCCAAATGTTTCTTCATTGGTATCATGTGCTGACCTGATAAAGAGACCCCGTAGGAGAAAGGACACTTCTATATTTTAGCTTAGATGAAAAAGAAGTCTGAAAGAACTCTGAAGTAAAATATAGCATTATAATATAGCATTTTAGTGGGGGAAATCCTTACCTCCTTGCAGTCAGTAAGATTTTTTCTCTTGACTTCAGCAGAGCTCAGATTTACCCCCTGTACACATGGAAGATCTGTGCTGTGTTGCTTCAGATTTGAGCAACTGCAACAAAGCTTTCTTATGTTGGTTTTATAACACCAAGGAAACACCTTTAGATATATTATTCTGTTTTTAGTGCTCACCATTCAAAGACTTAATAGGATGCCATTTTATTAATATATTAATGAATATTATTCGATTCTAGCAAAAATAAAGCAATTAAGCCATACTGAAATATACTTAATGAACTCATTATACCTTTTCTTTCCTTACCATAAACCAGCTCTCTGCTTTCCCTGTGTGGAAGGACTGCTAATTTTATAGCTAAATTATGACTTACAGAACCATATTATTACAATGACTCTCTGCCCAACACATCAAGTCAGTGTTTTACAATCAATGTGTATTAAGACTCACCCCAGAAGAAGCTTCAAACAGGCTAAATAACGAACCCCACCATATTTTAGCCTTTTGCTTCCATAAAAGGCATACAGCCAAAGGCTAAAACAGGGTACAATTATGTCACTGACAGCATTCCAAAATATTAGCAGTTCTCAGTCTTACAGTATTACATATAGCAGACTTAAAGTGGAACATTAAGTGGGTACTATTGGGACGGGCACGAGCTCACTCTTTAGTGAGACCCACAATGTTTTTTTGGTCCATGAATTTCTCAGGATTACAGACTTTAAGTTCATAGTGGTTTTAGATTTTTTTTTAAGAGGGCTTTTATGACTCTCTCTGGATTTTGTAGAGTTGGACAAAGGCACCTGGTTTTGCAGATGCAGGGAAGTGAATAAGTGGTCCTAATAAAAATCTTAAACACTCACCAAGAATTTCCTGAAATATTTCCTCAGTAACATGCTTGACACATATTTGCATTTATTTATTCATGTACACAAAATAGATAGTAATTAATATCTGCACTGTGCTGTATCTTTGTATGTTTACCATGTACTTATTACCAAAAAATTACAAAGAATATAACATATGTAGTTTCTACAGAGGAAAAAAAAATGTTATCAACATAAAAGGTCTTCTCTTATAAGTTGCTAAACACATTTAATCTATGTTATAGTTAGTGCAGAAACATACCCTAGTTAAACACTAAAGACACCGGTGACATTTGATCTTTTCTTTGTAGCAGGGTGATATAATATGCATTAGTAATACACCTATTTATATGCTTATATATACATTCAGATGTTCTGCTATGTCTTTTTACTTAAATGAAATAAGTTTCTTTTTGTTTTCTTGTTTTATACCACTCTGTTCCTGTACCTTTGTAAAGCTAGCTACAACTGTTACTGTAGCTGAATACATGGGCAATTATTTTCAAACAGCTGGAAACTTTTTAAGGCTCGTTTTTCTGCTCTGTGAGGTATTAGTAGGTAGCTCTTCTTTAGTGATGGATTGCGTGGCCTTGCCTTAAGACTGCCTACATTTTCAATCTCCTTTTGCTTATACTTAACAGTGAAAAGGTCTGTAACTTGAACCACACAACTATCAGGTTCCACACAGGAGCCTCACTATTTCGCAGATTATTTGCCTTTGTTGCATTCATTTTTGTTTATAAAATACTAATTACCTCTTTTATTGTTTGAAGAGATTAAAAGTTAATAGGAGAAACTAAATAAACAGAATGCCATTCTGCACAAACTATATAAGCTGGTAATTAATTTCTGGCCTCCTCTGAGCTAATTAACTCATATAAAGAAATGAAGTTAATGAACCATAATTCTAGTCATACAAGTGTAGATACAAGCAGTTTGACTTAATGAATTAATAAGATATTTCCTTTCTTAGAGGTTTTTCAATTGTGTTCCTAGTCTGTAGGCCTTCTTAATGTCTCTTTCTGGCTAAAATATTTAATAAATGGCAGAGCAACCTGGAGATGCGACTTTGCAAATTTTACTGTCATGTAGGAGACCACAATTTCAGAGCAAACAGGGAATTCTAGCTCAGCTGGGTGATAGATCTCTGATACACAACAGAGATATTTTATGCCTACTGGAGGTGATGCAGTAACCATCTTAGACTGAAAAGTAACAGTTCCAAAAAAGAAGTAATTTTGTTATCTGGATTAAGGTAAAAAAAAATAAAATAAAAAATTATTAATTACAGTGATATCCCTTTGGCTGAGTGAAAGGATCAGTCGTTAGTTTAGACTGCTGACAATTTCATTTCTATCAGCATTTCATCTGGAATTTGCACTGTTATCTTAGCATGCTTTAATAAAACTTGAGTTGGATGTGTAATTCTTAGTTAATCCTGAGAAAAAGATTGTTTATCCCACACGCCCTGATTTCTTCTGGATATAAAACTTATTTTGCACGTTTTGCCACAGTACCAATACAATGTTACATTTTATCAGACTAAATTGATACCTCATCAAATAGATCCCGCCCTAAAGAAAATAATCTATCCAGTTGAAAAGTCTTTGGAAAACCCTATCTCTGTGGCTCTGATTTGCAAGCCACCCCCTCTGTAAAACTTCCCTTTCATGTCACTAATACTTCCCCAAGTAGAGTTGAGTCTTATGCATTTATGAAATATAAACCAAACTTCCATGGAAAAGACTTTTCTACAAGACTGATTTTCCATTCTTACTGGTTTCCCCTGATTTCGTAAGAGGAAATATGATTGTATAGATTACTTTCTTATTAGTACTTTACAAAAATTTTAGTGTTACCTATTGATAAACAGTCTTCAAGACATGCTGCTCCTAATACTTTAAAAACCTAAGCAGAGGAAAAAATATCAACATTCTGAGGTTGATTTTTCCCTTTACTACTGGTGTACAGAATACATTTGGACATCTGGTATTAAACCTGGATCTTCATGAATCAGTGAAAGTTTTCTGTTGGTTTCAGATGGATTTTCATCCCTAACTATTTCATAAAGAGAAAATAAAATAGCAGGAAAAAGTCTTTACATCATTCTCAACATCACACTCCTCTGTATACATATAATCCTTGGTTCTTTTCCCTTTTAGATGAGAACTTCTTGTATTCTATTTTTTTAACATGTCATTTACCAAGGTGTCAGCAGTCTCTGTTTCAGACCTTTGACCTTGGATTGTGACCAGGTGATCAATTTTGTTTTCCTTAGGCCTGAAAGCACAGCTGACACGGCTTTAGAAATGTATTTCATCTTGATTTAGTAACTTTCATTTATCCATCTCCATTATTTACTTAGATGCTAAGAATACATCCTTTCTGGGTTATTGGTTTCTAATGTAGACATACATAAACATGCCGCAGCCATCGAAAGTAAACAATGTCTGGCTGCTGATAGTCTGTACATAAGATGACCAGGTTATTTCAGATTGAAAACAATTTCTTGTATGACCATGACAGCACTTGTTATTAGTGAGAACAATGGCACTTAGTACCAGCATGCAATCTCATTAAAAAGCAAAGTTGCAGTAAAACCTGTTTCGAAGCAATTGGTCAATATAAAACCCACAAAGGAAAACTTAAGCATGATAAAACATGATTTAGCTAAAGAAAATATGGTGGACGTTCTGCTCAAATAAGAATATAATTTCATTTTTTTTAGTCCATTATGATTTTGTGATGCTGACTGTTATAGATCCTAATTATTACATCCAAATATTTTGTCTATCCAAAGCGACACAAAGCAGACTCAGAGCACTGGCAGTATCATATGAAGTTCTACCATAGCCTGTGTGCATTTCACCTAGAATGAATATTTACTCTACACAACTGTTTTTTTAGGAAACAAATAAGGTAATTTTTATCTTTACTTCTTTGTACTGGTGCATGGGGATGCTGATGGTCAAAAACTCACATCCTATCTTACAAGCTCACTGTACTTCCTCAAGGACCAATGGAGCGCTATCCAGAGCAGCCTCCAACTGCCCAGCAGTGTTTTTGAATGATCCCGTCTTTGCCAAATCAAGTTCTTGTCATTTCCAGATCAAGCCAAAACCAGAAACTTCTGACATTGTCAGAGTTCATCCTTGATTAAGAATCCAGCAGATGAATGTATCATGATCTAAAAGTTTCTGATTAAGAAACTATTCAATAACTCTTTTTTGTAGGCTTCACTGTCACTAGATTCCTGCTGCAAAATGTTTCCCATCCTTCTGTCTTTAATCTTTTTTGAGGTGCATCATAGTACTAGAAATATGATATTGGGCATGGTTATAGTTGAGCCTAAACTACAGATTTCAGAAGCCCAGTCCTATTTTTAAATGACAGCTTTAAACTTTTATATGTATCATAGCTAATCTCATCTTGCTTCAGAAAAGGATGTTTTCAACATGTGTCAAAGAATAGTATGAAAAATCATCCTGTTAACGGATAAAAGTAAATCCTAGCGTACTTGAGAGGAAACGCCTGAGTAAGGTAAAATTAAACTGTGGCTTCATGTCTACGCTATGAATTAACATATGGGTGTTCCATACCAAGCTTATATCTTTTCTCCTTCGTTGGTTTGTGGGCTTGATTATTATTAAGGACTAAACCCTCTGTTTAAGACTGTGCAAGTTAATACTCTTGAATTAACTTTTAACTTGCATTTTTTTTTCTAGTCCCTAATCAGATAATCTATGAGCAGGACTGTCCAATAACTTTTAATTTTAGGAATTTTTTTACATTATCTAATAACCCTTACTATTCCCAGTACAAAAAAGACAAACATTCCTGAAAGGTGATACTTGGTGGCTGATTTTACAGAAGAGTCATATTGCCCCATGGTGCTTCTGCAGCCATGCTCCAGTTTAATAGTCTATTTGATGTGACTGCCCGTACACTCAACCTGCACTTGTAGGCTTGAGCATTCAATTCCAAAACATATCAGAAACAGCCCACCTTGGAGAGCTGCTGTGTGACACACATACCATCTCTTTGGATTAGACACTTCGATACAGAAATTTCCCAAAGTTTTGGCACAGGAAATAATTTTGCAACTTGAGATTAACACATTCCTTTATCAATGGCTGGCCATCAATTAGGATGGGGGGAGCACATGCTTAAAACCCCAGCAGGCTTTTTCCACCATGGTTCAGGAAGCTCTGGATACACGTGTTAGCATTCTAAAAATAAAACAATAGGTTTGACCATTATTGGGGGGACATAGTTTTAGCAAAATAAACTGCTGTTAGAAGATAGCTTTAGTGACAAAAACATATTAATGCTGAGATATAAATCACAGGGTCCTTCTGCATTTTCATTATCTTCCTCTGAGGATTTACTGTGCTATAAATGAGATTCTATAGGAAATCCAGCCATATATAACAATTTATAGTGTGATGTCAAGCATATAGGGATTAACAATGAAGAAATTATATCTATATTTTAATCATAGTTGTAATCAGTTATATTTATGTCATTTTGATATTTCTCAGTCCATTTTTAATACACTGTGGTTGTTGTATTAATACTTTTTTGGTTGTTGTGAGGAATAGCAAATGGTTTCTTAAATTAGAGAAAGAAAAACATTGAATTCTTAAGCAGATAAAAAAGGCTTAAATACATCATGATTAAACCATATGTCTTGTACGATCATCTCTTAAGTACTATAAGACTTTACAGATGTACTGACCTCTTGGATTCCACAGCACAAATGAATCTCATTGCAACTGTGATATATTAATATTTGTCAAAGTCCTCTAAATTGAAAAGATTTTCTTTTCCTAGTACATGGGATTGCTTAGTTGAAAATTAAAGTTCTTGTACGAATAGAGCTGACATTTTGTTGCCTTCCATTCTGTGGAAATTTCTCCCTCCTACTGTTAGATAATATTTATTGTGCTTCATTTTTAATAGTGCGAGAACAATGCTGGCATGTTCATAGTTGTTGGAAATTGTTCATTGCATTTTTGGGTGTAAAAGAGCGTACCTAAGCATTCTGAAGATCAACTCACTTGCATGTGTAGCTTCTCTGACATAGCCAAGAAATAAGGGTAGAACATGTGCCATTATTATTTTCATGCTTTCCACTTTGTTATTTTGTTTCAGTGGCTAGTCCAATCACAAAAAATTTAACATTATTTGGAGGTGTTCTTTGTCTTGCACATACCATTGAACACTGTTTTACCTTAGTAAAGTTGCCATTTATGGGGGTTGTCTTATATTTGAGAGTTAGCAGGATAGAAATGATGGCTGTCATTGCTACTGTTGCAACACAAGGACATGTCATGACAGCTAACCTTCAAACAGCAGAAAACAGGTATCTTTGAAACATAAATAATGTAGATTGATTTTGGAAAACTAAAGTTTGCCATCAAAAAACAACTGACTCATTCATCCAGTCCACCGTAAAACAGACTCATTCAGCCCCTAATCGTTAGCTCAGGTGTAATCTAGCTAAATTGAAACAACTAAGCCTGAAGATTCTAAAATAATTGAATTAATGCAATCACTAGACAGAGCTTATTGTCAAGTCACGTATGAATGTGATTTATTAAAAAATACTGTTATTTGAGTTTCATCACCTAAGCATTTAGTTTTGGAGTCATCCTCCAAAGCTCAATATTAAATGGAGAGACATCCTTATTTTTAATAGTGATATTTTAAGCCTTAAAGCTTGTGTCTTTAAAGAATTCTTTACATTTCAATTCTGACTTTTTCATGTCTTTTGAAATGAACAATGAGATTTTTTAAAATAATATTTTTCTTTAAGAAAGATAGCAAATTTTGCTGTATTCAGAATGAACTTCCAATACTACACTACAGGAAACCTAAATTAATGAAATAGAAAACTGTGTTACTGTCTATATAAAGAAGTGTCTGCCTTGAACATACAAGGAGCAAATGTTGGAAATTTTAATTCCCAACAGAAAATGGAAAGTGATCAGAAGATTGTGGGTTATATGATGGTCTCTGTGTAGCATAAAAGAGGTGCAAATCTGTGGGAACAGGTAAGGCAGTTTGTGAGCTGAAGTTGTGAATTAATAATTCTGCATTTAGAGGTGTAATTGTGATGACTGAATAAGAGGGTAACATTTTATGTTGATTTAACAACAGACTCTTGCAATCTTATAAACATAAGTGATTTTTCTGAAATGAATAGTATACCGGAACATACACAATGACTGAATTATATCTCTAGGTAGAGATGGTGCATAGAGTAGGAAAGTGCATTTAAAAAAAACCTGATACCTTTTAGCAGATGGATGATAAGCATAGAGAGGGACAATCACACACAGCAAAATAAGACACATATAATATAAATATCAGGTTATTGAATCACAGAATCACAGAATCATAGAAGTTGGAAGGGGCCTCTGAAGATCATCAAGTCCAACCCCCCTGCGGCAGCAGGAACACCTTGGGCAGATCACACAGGAACATGTCCAGACGGGTCTTGAAAGTCTTCAGAGAAGGAGACTTCACAACCTCTCTGGGCAGCCTATTCCAGTGCTCACAGTAAAGAAGTTTTTCCTCATGTTGAGGTGGAACTTCCTGTGTTGTAGCTTGGTGCCATTTCCCCTCTTCCTATCACAGGGCACCACTGAAAAGAGACTGCCCCTTTCCTGACATCCACCCTTCAGATATTTATAGACATTCATAAGGTCCCCTCTTAAGTCTTCTCTTCTCAAGACTAAAAAGCCCCAGGTCTCTCAGTCTTTCCTCATATGACAGATGTTCCAGTCCCTTAATCATCCTTGTATCCCTCCGTTGGACGCTTTCCAGCATATCCCTGTCTCTCTTGAACTGGGGAGCCCAGAACTGGACACAATACTCCAGATGTGGTCTTTGCAGGGCAGAGTAGAGGGGGAGGAGAACCTCCCTTGACCTGCTGGCCACACTGTTTTTAATACATCCCAAGATACTATTGGCTCTCTTGGCCACAAGGGCACATTGCTGCTCCATGGATAACTTGTTGTCCACCAGGACCCCAAGGTCCTTCTCCATGGGGCTGCTTTCTAGCAGGTCACCCCTAATCTATATCAGTGCATGGTGGTTTTTCTTCCCTGGTGCAGGACTCTACACTTATTCTTGTAGAACCTCATTAAGTTCATCTTTGCCCAGCTCTCCAGTCTGTCTAGATCTCACTGAATGGCTGCACAGCCTTCAGGTGTATCAGCCAATCCTCCCAGCTTCATATCCTCAGCAAACTTGCTGAGGATACACTCCATCCCCTCATCCAGGTAATTGATGAAGATGTTGAATAAGACTGGGCCCAGTATTGACCCCTGGGGAACACCACTAGTCACAGGTCCCCAGTTGGACTCTGCACCGTTGATCACAACCCTCTGGGCTCTATTGTTTAGCCAGTTCTTGATCCATTTCACTGTCCACTCATCTAACTCACACTTCCTGAGCTTATCCACAAGGATGTTATGGAAGACAGTGTCAAAAGCCTTGCTGAAGTCGAGGAAGATAACATCCACTGTTCTCCCTATATCTATCCATTCTGTCACACCATCATAGAAGGCTACCAGATTAGGCAAACATGATTTCCCCTTGGTGAATCCATGCTGGCTACTCCTGATGACCTTTTCTTCCATGTGCTTAGAGATGACCTTAAGAATGAGCTGCTGTATCATCTTTCCAGGGATGGAGGTGAGGTTGACTGGTCCCTAGTTACCTGGGTCCTGTTTCTTGCCCTCTTTGACAACTGGAGTAATGCATGTCATCAATATTACATATTGAAATTCTTCATAATTCAAGTAAGTGTAGCTATTGTACATTGAGAGAGAATCTACAGTATACACGTCAGTTGTTCCAATGATCACCTTTCCTCCGTGTTAAAAATATTTGTGTGGCTTTTAGTTTGAATTTGCATAGTCTGGTTCCCAGCTATTGGATTTCTCAGAAAGAGGTGGTGGTGGTGCAAAGCATTTGTGACTTTTCCTGTAAAATAATCTGTTACCCCAGCAGAAAATCTCTGTCAAGTTATACTTAAATGGAACATAATAGACACAATGTATATTAAAAAAAATCTCAGTGTGTCTCTATGTGTCTCTCAAAATCCACCATCTAAAGGTGTTCATGGAGGAAGGCCAGTGGATCTGCTCCACTGTGAAAGAGAAGGAAAGCAATCAGATATTTAACAAATACAGAATTAAAAATTCACTTTCCACGTGGTTCCCCAAGCATGACTGGATCAAAATAATAATGACAAAGAGAAGCATCTTTGCTTCCATACAACAAAAAGCAGTTGGTGATCAATGGCCTTGAGTGCTGGGAGAATATATGAGATATACAGGAAAGTGACAAGATGCGAGTATTCTAATGGCGCATTGTTACGGAACCACTAGTTGCAACGGTGGCACATTAAGACCAGAGAATTTTGACCTACAAAATACTATATTAAGAAATAGGGTCAAATGTATAGTAATCACAGACACATCCCAGAAGATAGGCAGTTGCTGTGCAGATGGGTGGAATCATTGCCTTGCTATGTGGTGTGAAGCCCTTTCTCTAGTTTCCTAATTTGGGTACCAGGAAGCAGACTGAATACAGATTACAAGTTAGGTTAATTCCTAATGGAGTTTAATACTTTGTGAGAGATGGATAATTCATTTATACACATTTTGGTGTTTATTACAGTCTTTAGAAGACAAGGGAAAGCCAGGATAAACTACTCATCGTCATAGCTGTGCTACATATTGTATACATGCGTGAAGCTATGGTGGAAAAGATACAAATCTGCATGTTAAACAATAATGATGAAAAATGTCTGTATATAAATCCTAATTGATTTGCAAAGAGGTCAACTGCAATAAATATGTGAGATGTCCCCTCTGAAAAGGTCATCAACCATGATTCTGTAAAAGCAGCAACTAAAATTGAGGAAAACCTATCAAAATCCCTGCTACTCAAAAAAAAAAAAAAAAAAAAGAAAAAGATAAACAAAATGACAGGTGTATGTCTGCTTATACAAAGATCAACAAAAGTTGCTAAGTTGCTTACATTATTAGGGTTCCTTTTAAGTATGAATGAATTCTAGTAAGGTTGCCAGTAGTATTTTCCCTTCTCAACTTATTGATCACTGTCTAGAAAAGCAACAGTTCAGACTTAAGGACTCTGTCACTGCAAAAAAGAACACCAGCAGTTTACATATCCAGGTTTCTTAGATTCTCAGAAAAAGACTGTGAAGTGTGTAAAAGAAATATATTCTGTTGTAGTCAACCTTGTGTGTTTATCGACATATTCATGGGAGCTGAGTAGCAACGGAGTCTCCAGAAACAGCAATTGAAAACACTTTCCTGATGGCACCATTGGGAAAATTAATTATTCAGTTTCACATGGAGAAATACGTTAGTGCAGCCAAATGCAGACAGGACAGAACACAAAACTCTAAACAAAGTGTTTCTCATTTAAAGTACAAATTCATGTGCATACTTTTGTCAGCAAATATGCAGTTTCCAGTACCATTGACTGGTCAAAATAGGTATGTTACTGACAGAAGGAGAAAACAAAGTATTTAGTAATATACATACCTTTTCTTCCACAGCTCTGTGTCTGTGTGTGCCTGTATAATTTTCAAAGGTGAAAAACTTCTGTGCCACTTTTGAAAAACATTTTTGATTTGGAAAGAGATGAGTGCTTGAGACCTGCTGTTTTAATTTTGTATCAATGCCTAAATGTGATGATCTGTATTCCAGTATAGATATTAATACCAAATAATCTCAATACCAGAAAATATCAATACATCGAGTAGCCAAAAGAAGGTAAAAGCATGTGTATGACACTTGGATGGCTTAGATGTTATTATGTGATCATAAAAGAAAAATGAAGGTGTGAAGATTTTACTTACACAGGAGAGTCAGTATATAAACATTTCAGCTTAAAAACTGTTAATAACTAAAAATTCAAGAAGTTACAGTATTTGGTAGCCTGCAAAACTCAAAACTGAATTCAGTTCCATTTCCTAAACACACAAGAGTTTCTATATATAGAATGTATTACCCTCACACCAAAAGGAGTTACTACAGAAGTCTATTACCAGAATCATAAATAGTTATACTTACACACACTGGGACTGCAAAAAATAATATGCACAACAATGAAATAAATGGCTCCTGAGACTTTCTCCGCAGACTTTTGCAATCAGACAGGGCCAGCCATTAATTTACATAGGATATTATCTGTTGTTCATAGAGAAAATTCACAGATTGGCAGTATCTTCCAATACAGAATAGAAAAGCAGATAAATGGCCATTAGGAATTAAAGACTAAAAATTACACTTTTTCATTACATTTTGATGCCCCATCATTGATTCAAAAAACCACTGTGGACTGTCTTACATTGCCTTGAAGTTTTTTATGCTCTTGTCCCACATGCTTTTATATCTTCTCCTACATTAGCAATCTTATTTCATTATTACTAAGTTTAGCCCAATATGATCTGGCCTTGAGAAGAATTCCTCTTTCAGTGACATACCAAAAAAAATAATGCACCCAAGAGTTACCACAGGAGCTAAATGAAATTTTATTTTTAACATTTTGAATCACGTATGATTTCTGTTGTAAGTTAATGTCAACATAGAATTTCCCAGAAATCTCTGAGAAATTAGATGTTCTACTGTTTCTCTGTAAAGGTCAGGAATTACGACTTCTAAAAACTTACAACTCAAATGATATCAATAAAAATTGAGGCTATTTAGCATTTTTTTGTATAGCTATTTTTTGTATTAGGAAAATAAGTCACTTAGTATGCACTGCATTATTATACTACTGTGCTGGCACCAATTTGTTTGTTTACTGATTTAAGCTAATTTAGTCAGTTTATAACACGTCAGAATATTTCCAGGGGTTAGAGAATACATGCTTTTTGGAGGCTTGCACAGCCACTGATAATTAGAACATTAGCCCTTGGGTTGTTTCCTTTCTGTTTTTCCGAAAGGAATAAAAACCCACCTGGATGTATTAAAACACCTGGGTAATTTATATGGAACACACACAACATACACATACACTTTCTTCTCCAAAACAGTAGAGCTTCTGTTTCCATGCTGGCAAGGAAATGATTGATATAACTAATGACTGATGAATTAAAACCACTAGCCATTAATAGTTTTGCAGTCAGCTTGTGTCTGTTGTTACACAAATTAAGGGCCTGATTCCTATGTGTATTCTTCATTTACACTGTACAGAAAATGGCATCTTAAATTGACTTTACTGGTACTTCTGTTAACAAAGGTCACAGTGTTGCATCTAAAACTACCTATTTTAGATCCGCTACCAAATACTTTCAAAGAAAAATTCAGGTCAGGTAAATAAATTACATTTATTACAATTATATTTAAAGAGCCACAATCTTTTTTCCAACTCAGAAGGAATTCCCATTTTTGAAAACGAATTACAGAACTCTTTGATGTGAAAAGCCCCTTCTCCATCATATTTGTGATGTAAATTTATCAAACAATCAAAAATTACCTAATTTTTATCACACATACACTTCTGGAGAAGAAATTGCCTGGTAATTTGCTGGAATTTTAAATCACTGATTTGTTGGAAAGTAAAAAATCAATATTCATTTGGAAATCACTTACAACAAGACCAATACTTTAATAATAGTGTTCAAATTAGAGGCAGGAAAAAAGTACAGTCATTCCCACTAGTAAATGAATGAAAAAAAATGTTAAGACAAGAAAAGTTTGAAATTTTCTTTGATTTGATTTAAAATGTATAGGCTATTCACATTACTCAGTAAATTAATGGGACTACTCACAGACTTCAAAGGAGCAAGACTGGATCCCCAGTTTAAATTAATATTCTATATATATTTTTAAAGGTAGTTTCTGTATCTATTGAGAAAACAGCACTGAATAGAAAACTTCAAATGTTTCAAGACATCAACAAAATTGGGGTTGAGGAGAACAAAAAAATTACTTGTCTTACTCTTTTCTAAAAATAAAAACTTTAAAAAAGGATGCTAAAGGTCTTTTGCCTTGTCACATATAAAGAAAAAAAAAAAGAAAAAAACTATATGGAGAAATCTCAGATAAATTTCTTAGTATATATTATTCCTAGGTGATTTATACCTGATAATTAAGTGAAACAGCAATTGTACCATCAACCAGCCAAGATTAAAACATAAACATCAACATCTTCTTTCCAAAAATGGAAAAAAGATGTCTAAGCTGAACCATGCAGCACACTGTTATGGCTAAATCGTATTTTCCATAAACAAGGCCCAACCAAGTCATTGCAGGCAACCACTGCCAACACACAGTCACTGGCCAGCCTGGCCACACCTCCTGCAGACCCTAGCATCTTGAACATAGAATCAATGCTGTAGGAGGCTGCACCATAGGTTTTGGCTTTTTGGTGGGTTTTTTTTAGATACTGTTACTATATCATGGTAGATTTCCATTGTCCTTTGCCAAACCCAGACTGCTCTGAGGCCACTTTCCAGCAGTGCTCCATGAGGGCCTGCACAGGACATGTAAGCCACTACCACAGCAGCCTATAGAGAATGGCACAGCTTTGCCTGCCCCTTGGCTATCCCAAGGGGTCTTATGTTTCCACCTGCTGCTTTTAAGTCATGGAGCCAAAACCTTAAGTGGATTCAGGGTGAGGAGGCAGTTTGGGCTGCTGGGGGGAGGAAGAGAGGAGGGAGGGCAGGAACAGAAGGGTGGAGGCATGGCATGCACCATCTGCCTGGGAGCAGAAGGCTGTAGGCAGCCCAGGCTGCTCATCATCGCCGCTGACACGGCCCACAACTCCATATCAAAGCAGATAACAAGAACTGCAGTGTAAAACTGCCTGACTTTTATTTCTGTCTTTCCAAGCTATTGGCTCCTTCACTAATAATCGGGATTTATTACTGGGCCCATCTGCTGCCTCTCTAAGGTCAAAAGGTAAACCACAGCCATTGCTGATGTCACCATCAAGGTAACTAGTAGCAAATGGACACTGACAAGTGTACTTTTAAAAGAATATTGTGGCAAGAGCACTCTAGGCATGAAAGTCAAGCTGATAAAGAAAATAAAGTCCAAAATACTAAAAAGATGTCAGCTTTTAACCCATTAATCCAAGTGATAGAGTCCAGCTGTCAGTCTTATATCCAAGCAGCAGTCAGAAAGAAGAATGAGGTCCTATGCCCAGTGAAATGTAATCAGGTCAATCTCTCTGCAAGGAAATTCCTAGCACATCGCATTTTACTGTATTCATAGTGTGGGCTCCTCAAAGGCACCAAGAAGTACGAATGGAAAAAAGATGAAGTCCTTGCCACAGCGTTTGCCACTTCTTCTTGACAGAACCATATTTCATGAAGAGCCATCAGCCTGGTTTTGTTTCTCAGTTTTTAATTTTCACTTGCCAAGTCCTGGCTCTGAGGCATTTATTTCTGTAGCCAAAGCCACATTTTCTGAGAGCAAGGGGTAACCTTGCAGCTGCAGCCCTCCTGATTTCTGATGCTGCACTAATAAGTATCACAGTTTTCTTCCTGCATTGTTCTGTGTTTTTATTCAGGGTGATGTAAAGGGACCACAGCTAAGGTTAAACTCTCCAGATAATTTTGTTGGTATGTTTTATCAGTTTCCGGGCAGGAAACTCCTTTTTGACTACATTTCCAGCTGAGAATAGAAAGTGAAAAGGGCAGAAAGCCTGATGTGAGATAGAGCGGTCCTTTTTCCAGTGGAGATGGAGGATTTACCTCACAGTTTGAGAACAAATTAGAAACTGACAATGTGTCAACAAAGAATTACTTGCTTTGTCTCAGCTAATGTTTCAGAGAGGTTATCTATATCCATGCAGCAACACTGCAAACAAGCAGCAGGTTGCTGACAACTGATGTAAATAGCCACAATTCCTCTACTCTCAGGGTCATACATTACTAGCATCATTGTCTTCCTTCCATATCAAGCAGTTGGTGGAGATAGTGATTTGTAGCACATATATACAAATGAATTCCCAGTTAACAGAGACATAAAGCAGAAAATTTTTTTATTTTTTTTTCTGGTGCCACTCTATCAGCAAGTACTCATGGTCTGCAAAGACTCCAGCAATTTATTTTTGCCTTCTGAGGGAACGATGACGTGTGAAAATGCAAGACATGGATAGGTGGAAGCTTGTTTCATTAAGCGTCCAGCTCTTTTGCTTTTCCACCTTGCATATAAGGACATAGCATAATCAAAACTTACATTCCTGTGCTAGTTGGCTTGGCAGGATTTTTGGTAGTGGGGGAAGAGCCTCAGGGGTGGCTCCTGTAAAAAACTGGGAAGCTCCCCCTGCTCCAAAACCAGCCAAGGAGCCATTAGGGAAACAATAGATGCGCCTCTGCCATTAACATACGAAAGAACTGATACAAGACCTGAGCAGAGCGAGCACTTAGTAAGAAGAGGTGAAAGGCAGTGCTGGCGTGAAGATCCCTGTGGTTGGCAAAGAAGGGGAAGAAGGTGCCCAAGCAGAAGTTTCCCTGCAACTTGTGGCGAGATGACAGGCTGTCCCCCTGCATTCATGGAGGAAGGTGGTGGAACATTCCCTGAAAGTGCCAGGAGGGGTGAACTTGGCCAGTGGATTCGGATTTGCTGCCAGTGGACTTGGATTATACAGCTGTGGAAGACCCCGGTGCCAGGGAAGGTGACTGTTCCCGAAGCAGCCTGTGACTCTGTGGGAAGCCCACGCTGGAGCAGCTTGCTCCTGACCTCGTGGGAAGGACTCATGAAGGAGAGGCTGGTGGAGGACTCTCTCCCATGGGAGGGACCCCATGGGGAAGCAGGGGAGGACTGTAAGGAATCCTTCTTCCTTAGGAGAAAAGAGCAGCAGGAACCACCAGACTGTGAACTGACTCTAAACCCCATCACCTGTTCCCCCGTGCTGCCAGGGGGAAGGAGGGAGAGAAATTGGGAACAAAGTAATTTTTGCAAGGGAAGAAGGGAGGGGTGGGGTAACGTCTGTAAGCACTGCTCTTTGTGTTGTCTGTGCCCTGTGTGCATCTGATTAGTGTGAAATTAAATTATTATTTTTTCCCCAAGTTGAGTCTGTTTGCCCGTGACCTTAATCGGTGAAGAACCCTCTCGACCCATGAGCTTCTAGTTGGCCTGTGTGTGCGTGTTGGGTGAGCAGCCATGTTTCTTTGTTGTCGTGTTAGGCCCAAACCATGACAATTCCCTTTCAGGCAACCAACAAGAATAAAGTACAATGGCATTCACTCTGCATGTGATTAGTGGTAAGTCTTTCTTCTTAAGCTCTTTTTAATATTTAAGGTGATGATGACTGTAATTTGAATTAAGACTCTCTCTTGCATGAATGCCACACACTTTCCTTAAATGATTATATGCCTTTGAGCATTTTCTGCTAATGCCATTGCTGAAAATCAAGGACTGAGCAGTAAAGTCCAGATTCACCTACAGACAAAACTCTCCTTACACACCTTTCTAATCCTAACGCCAGCAGACAAGTATATTCCATGCTGGACTCTGCCATTTTTTAAGACCAATTAGCCACAGACACACATCCAGTGATTATACTCTTAAATGGGCTGTTTTCAAAGGAGAAAATGTAGGGTTGAAATTCAGCCTGCACACCATTATCATGAAGGAGATCAGCTTGTGAGCAGAGGGATGTGGAAACACTGAAGCTTGGAGGCTTCTCTTCAGCACTGCTGCTCATTGCACCAGGATAGCTGAAGCAGTGGTGTAGTCCAACACTTGTCTTCACAGCTCGTTTCTTCTTCTAACACTTCCCCACCCCATCCACCTGGTTCCTCAAAGTGGTCTGTCTGCACCACCTTACTGCAGCTGGCAGTATTTGGGAAGGGAAGTGACTAGTGGTCTTTAGCAGGCCACTGCCATTTCTCTGCTGCGCTGAATCACATTTTGCCTGTTAAGGCTCAAATCACAAAAGCTATCTGCATCTGAGGTGGCTGTGCAAGAGCACACATGTTAAATGTGTAAAATACAGGTCAGCTGCTGCACGCTGAAGTGGTATAATCTTGGGGGATTTTTGAAGCACTCATTTTAAATGTTTATGCTGCCACAGTGTATAAATCTTTTCCCATACAATACATACATAAATTACTGAGAATGAAATTGTCCCCTGAAAAATTAGATTTTAAATGTGGAGTTTAAATTCAGTCAGCACAGTCTTACCCTTGGAGCTGTTTGAACACCTGAGTTGTTTTCCAATGTATTTGATTCACTAGAATAAAAGTGGTCTGCAAAGAAGGCTTAAGAGTAAATAAACTGAATGAAAAGATAGTCACAGTGATCAGATTGTCAGTCTTGGAGGTTACATCTGTCTCTCTGTGCAAGGAATGGGTATGGCAGGAGCAGACAGAGGGCAAATTTACCCCCTGGTACTTTACCAATCTACCTGCACTCAGAGCAGAAGAAACTGCCTCTAGAGATGATGGGGTATTTCAGTTTCTCTTTGTTCCTTGGCCTCTGCTGAGGTTAAAACTGTGCCAGCTGCTGATAACTCTAATGGTGTTTTTCTGATACGGAAACCTATTCACTAGAGATCATAATGGAAGTATCAGTGTTTAATAGAAATTCTTTGCAGCTATCAGGTATTAATGGTCCTTAGTCTGTATTGACCTCACCCACCACAGCAAAGCCAGGAAAACAGAGGGAGGCAGAGAGGCAGAGAGGCAGAGAGGCAGAGAGAGAGGGAGAGGGAGAGAGGGAGAGGGAGAGAGGGATAGGGAGAGAGAGAGGGAGAGAGAGAGGGAGAGAGAGAGAAGGAATCCTGTAAACCTTTACTGCTTTGCAGTCATTAAGGGAAAAGCCATCCACTTGTTTTAAAATAGAGGGGGAAAAATAAAACCACACTCAAAAATACTATGCAATAGATGAACACATGTGCCTTGGGAGGAACACAGTTTAGACTCAGAAGCATCATTGTACTTCTCACAATTACATTTGTTCACCTGCTTCTTAAGTGCACGCTTGTGGCTTGTTAACAAAATTGAATTGTTTGCTATACAGAGGCTCCTAGGTGCAAAGTTAAAGCTAGCCTTGTATTTTTGTCCTCCTGTTGTACTGCATGGCAGGTTTTTGAGTTTTTCTTCCAGTTTTTAATGTGTCTTTTTTGTGTTCTTTGTAATTATGGAAGTAGAATTTCTTAAGCCTATTTTGTCCTTCAAATCAACATGGCAAAAATATCGATTCAGGTAATGAGGCACAGGTGTGCCTTGTAGGCACTCCATAAAGAATTCTTTACTGGGGAATCAGCCCAAAGTTACTCTGTGCATTTGTGTAATTGTGCTACATTAGGCAAATTCACTATATTAAATAGCCCACATGCTCACATTTCCACCTGAGTGCGGTGACACCAGGTTGTACACTTGGGTTGTAATAGATAACAAGCAAGAAAAAAGATCAGTTTAAGCAGACATGCTAAAAAGAACTTTTCTGCTTTTTGCACTCCCTTGTTTAATCATAGCTCTTTATTTCTGCATTTTACTCTAAGTAGAAAAAAAAATTGTGGTAGAAGTTTTCACTATTGTCATTCGGGTGGTGTCATTTCTTAATTCTTTTGTCTTTCCTTCTCCTTATCCCTTCTTTTTAAAGCAACAGTATTAATGTGTGTGAGGGACTCTGCTCCAGTTCCAGACAGTCATTTTTCAAATGACTTCTTTGAGTATCAGATCCTTGATCTGCAAGTTTTCCAATCAAAAGTCTGATTGCTCTGTATGTGTTTGCAACTTCATCCAAAGCATTGTGAGACACCAGCACCATTTTGACCAAATCCTCAGCAGACATTACTGAACATTTATTGCCTAAAATAACCAATAATTGTTTTTCCTTCTCTGTGAATTTTTTATCCTTTAAAGTCTGTTTTTCTCTCTGACAGAGTACAGGTTTCAGTCCCTCATTTGTTAACTTCTAACTGCCCTGTGCTCAATTTTTCTAATTATTTAGAGGGTGGATTGTAATTTTTTTTCTCCTTTTAGCAACTGGTTGACACAATTTAAGCATTATGAGACTTTTCCTTTTTTTTTTTTTCATCATAAGAGCACCTTCATGGACCTAAGCCTACCCATCAAAGAGCAAAAAAAGTTGTCACTCAAACTGGAGATTACTGTCCAGAAGGTTGGTTAAAAAAACATGATTGTTATATGTATCAAAGCTCTTCACGATCAACAACTGACTACTTCTCACAGGTAATTTCTTAAAAGGCTAATACTTTTAAGTGTCTGTCATATGAAACTGACCACTCAGTTGTGATGACCTTATTTTACCTGGAAACTGCAAGTCCAGTTTTATCATGTGTAGAGATATTTTAGAAAGACTGCAGGTAGAGTTGTATCATTTGTAGACACTGTAAAGTTAAGGCTGTGCTCCAAAACAGTATGGTAGTTTGAAGCCCTTGGGCAGCAGAATTGTAGAGCAATTAAATATTGTAAGCAAAGGTGTAACACAATGATTTGTAAAGTTGCTACGAACCACTTTACCCCCCTATGTGTTTCAATTCAATCAGCTGGTTTTGTACTAGACTGTGTTAGAAATGCTCCTTTTTTGTATTAAATCACTGACTCCCTATGCTCTCATCACAGCTCTCTTACCACTTCTTTCTCCCACTTCTTTGAATATGGTTAGCTAATCATAATGCTTATCAAAGCAGCACCTTTGAGGAAAGCCTATAACTGATTATAGTATTTATTTCCTTTTAAAGTATCAATAAAAAGGTAATTACATTTCATTTGTTTTCAAATTTATAATTGACTTGAAGGAAAAAATTTGCCTGCTGGAACCAAAACTCAGATTAAAGCAAAAAGAAAAACAATAAACTTGCAATTTTATTTAAGATAGAAGACTTACCTGTTGAAAAAAATCAATTAACAGACTGATTATTTTGAAACCAAAATGATCGTAACTTCTAAAATATGCTGCTCCACTAAATTATCAAGTACTGGAGAATTATACCTGTGTCAGATTAGTTGTATTAAAATGAATGACAGGAACACATCTGAAAACCCTTTGTTATTGATGCTAAATCTAAAGTCAGTTGAAATTGTGGGTTTTGTATTGCCATCCTCTGCCTTCTGTCAACTTTTCTTCCACTTTTTAAATGAAAATACTGTGGAAAACATCAAATCACATTAAAAAGCCAAGCAACTTCCAGGGGATGGCATCTGCTGATTTGATATTTGGTTATCCTTACTAGCCTGCTTACAGCTGGTGATAAGATCATTTACTGGAAAATATATCAAATGTAAAACTTACCTTCATTGGTGTCAAATGCAAAGCCATGTTTACTGAGACTTGGATACACTGGGCTGCTTATGTGTTCTCTTCTTATTATCAATATGATATATTTTGTTTAATAGCTTTTAGCACCTGTATGACTTCATTAACTTCAACTGAGCCATGTCTTACTGACACCAGTGTAAGTGTGGATAAGAACAGATCCTGAGAACGTTGTTTCCAGCGTCACATGAATAGCCTCAGGTTAACGGCCCTTTTTTTCTCTTCATCTGGTCAATAGCTTTTTTCTGCCAACAGCTTTTAATTGTTACCAGCATTTTAATAACAATACATATCAGCCCTTATGCTGCCACAAACTATTTTGTGTACATTTTCAAGTCTTACTCTGCTTTATTCCTTGTATGATGAAATGATTTCTAAAACAGTTGTGCCTGCTACAGAGATGAAGTCTTGTGATGCTGTTCATTGTGGTATGCAAGGACATTCTGCTCACATTTCAAAAAGTTTGTGATTCTGCACCTTGGAAGTAGGTTGCCTGTAGGCAGTTTTGTGCATTGTAATGCAATATTTGG
Source organism: Hemiprocne comata (assembly GCA_020745705.1). Taxonomy (NCBI): domain Eukaryota; kingdom Metazoa; phylum Chordata; class Aves; order Apodiformes; family Apodidae; genus Hemiprocne; species Hemiprocne comata. The sequence goes on along the minus strand of CM036587.1, from coordinate 63,240,054 downwards.
GGACAGCTACTGCAGGCTCACTGTTTCCTCAGAAACAAGCACTGTCCTCGTGAAAACTGAGCCTCAGAGAGCAATATACAATCATTTGGGCAGATTACTCCAGGGTCTAGAAGATCCCCCAATTATTATTTTTTTAACACCATAACCGAGTCATTTCTATGGACCAAGATTTGAAGCCATCTGTCACTTGAACACCAACTAGTCTCATATGGAAGGCTCTGGACCACCTTTTTGTTAGTAGTAGTATATGAAACCGAGTGGCGTTACTAGCATACATTCAAATATTAGTCTCATCAACAAATCTGCCAAAACCTAGCACCTGTACTTTAATTCATGCATGATGTAAAGAATCTATGCATCTCTCTCCTCCTAAAGAAAGACTTTTGAAATCAAGTGATTTAAAGCAAACTCAAAGAAGAATACATAGCATTTCACAAGGACAATGAAGAGCAATAAAGTAAGGGGGAAATATGCCTATTTCATATTTCGTAGTTTCATGTGTGTCTGTCTATCCAGCGTTGGTGTAGAAAATGCAAACACATGAGTGAGTGAGCTTGAGAATGGCACTTTTTGACAGAGTTACACACTATGAATGGAGTCAATCAAGTGGGGAGTGAAAAATTCATTTTCTGACAGGGGTGTCAGCAGAATCATCAGGTGCTGATGATAACAAATCCATAGCTGGAGAAAAAACTGACAGGGTGGAAAACAAGAGACTGTAATACTGATCCCTCCTTTTCAGCTGTCCAGAATGTAATTTCACAACAATTATTGCCCCAGCTGGTTTTACTAACTGCAGGCCTTGGATGCTGATCTTTTTACAGGGCATGATGTGCAAGAAATTAAACAAAAGTGGAGAAAAATGCTGTGTCATAGAAAGGAAATATTTCTCCCTCTGTCAGCTTTGAGGAGGACTAGATTAGGAGAGAAGGACTGCTGTAGATTTCAGAGGAACCTGAAGAGTATTATTGACTTATTCTGAGGTTAACTCAATAGAACCCATAGGTTGGTAAATCCTACCTCTTTTTGATAGGTGAAGGATTTCTGATTCACATAGCTGTTATGCTTCAGTTTATTAAAGTGAGACAAGGCTAAGTTTACAACAAAGGGATAAAGGGATGACGATGTTTTAAAGCAGTAACTTTTTGTTGTTTGTTGTTCACATGTTAAGTGCACTCTGTGGACTATAGTGACGAGGGTCCCATTTCCAACACAGCATGGAGTGGGTGATCTCGTCAACTGTAAAATGAAGCCATAAGAGCACAGCATGAAAATGTATTAGCAACAGTTAGATAAGGGAGACCTCAGCAAGGCGTACACACTTTCAATTGGTGAAATAATGCTTGTACAAATTGTTTTTGGTACATTAAGTACCTTTCACAGCCAAAATTAAAAAAAGGAAAAAGGAGACATGAATAAATAAATAAATAAATAAATAGACACAATCGCATATACAAAAGCCAGAACTGTTTCTTTTTTCCTCTCACAAAGTAATTTCATGCAGAATTTTTTTATTGAAATTGTTTCCCAAGTTGACAGATCTTGTGTACAATGATAAATGACAAAGTGCTATACAGCTGTCAGGCTGTGCTCAGGGAAATCGCACAAAAACTCCCCAATAATAATAATAAATATGCGTTTCTCTAAACAGAAGGTATTTTAAGCTAGTAAGCACAGTGGTGTAGTAAAGTAGGATTAAACAGCAGTGAGGTGAAGCTGAGAAAAGATTTATATATTTGTACTAATCTAGCAGCTCTTTACTGGCTATGACATGCTGATAAGGAAACAAGGGTTATGAAAAATGATCTGACACTATGCTGCTAAATCTATGAATTTCAAAGTGTGGAATAGTCTGGCTTGCCAGGATTGAATGCCTGAGTTATTTCAATGACTGTTACAGAAAAACTAGGACTCTGATAACAAACTGTAAATGCGTTACTATCATAAGGAAGCCAGTTAAGTAAAGTGACACTGATGACAGTAGCATGTCTTTCTGGAAAGTTATAGAATTTGAAACAGAAGATTAAAGGTGCTCAGTCCATTTAAAACATATTTAAAAGCAGACCTTCTCTGTTATGAAGAATGGTCACAAAAAATTGCCAAAAGAATGCTGAAGAGCATTTTACAAGTTGTACAAGTCATGTGCCTGGTCCTAAAATAGGTCGAATACTTACAGTTAAGAGGACTTCTAGACTGTAACATGAACTGGATGTCTGAGTTATGAATGTACCACCCATATGTTTTCCAGTGGGCCTCAAATATTTGAACTTCAAATCAGTGCTTCATTGAGTAACGCACGGAGTGTGTTTTAATAAAACACAACACTGTTGTCTCATTTATATTGTTAAGGAGGTGCCAACAGTCTCTGCTGTGGAATTATATTTATTCCATATAGAAGACAAATCTTTATAACTTGAATTTGCTTTTCTACTGACAGTTTTGAGTACCTGAAAATGCTGTTGAGTTTCATTGTTCTTTGACTTCTGTAGGAATTAAAAATTACTTCTTGGCATTGGTTTACTTGCCTGAAAATATTTTTTGAGGTTGATATTAAACTCAGCTAAGATATGCTTCAAGTTTGGTACAGGAGGAAATAAAGCATACATCATTTGCAAGTAGGACTACAGCTTTCAAAGAGTCAGGGTCAGAAAGTTTCAGAAAGAGACTGGTTACATTTTCCAGTCAAATTAATTCTCCACAGTGTTTTACTGCAGAATGGAACTTTCTTTTCTTTCCCAAACTTTTAAAAAATAAATTAATTTTCAGTGATTTTTCTGACTATTTATGTCTTGTTAATTATCGAAACAGTGCAAAAGAGTTCATCTACTACACAAACTATTGATTAAAATTGAATTTATTTTTTTTTAATTGGGAAATAAATGTTTAAAAACCTTTTAACCAAAAATGGTTTACACCAATGACAGCCTCACTTTTTCTCCCAATCATTTACTCTTTGGGATCTTAAGGATAGAGAGAGGATAGATGTCCTGGCAACGAAGTCATTGGCTTTGTGAGGTGAAATGGCCAGCATCTGCTTACCTATTGTGGCGTCAGCCACGTATGTAAGAGTAATGATATTTTAGTACATTTACAAATAAAACAAATGTATAACTTTAGATGAGCAAAAAAAGCCAAAGCCAAATCCATAATGAAGGGAAAGGAAAGGGGAAGGGGAAGGGGAAGGGGAAGGGGAAAGGGAAGGGGAAGGGGAAGGGGAAGGGGAAGGGGAAGGGGAAGGGGAAGGGGAAGGGGAAGGGAAGAGGAAAGGGAAGGGGAAGAGGAAAGGGAAGAGGAAAGGGAAGGGGAAGGGGAAGGGGAAGGGGAAGGGAAAGGGAAAGGGAAAGGGAAAGGGAAAGGGAAAGGGAAAGGGGAGAGAAGGGACAGAAAACTGAATAAAATAAATACGGGCAAATAGCAATGCAATGTTTTGTTATTGTAGATAATCCAGTTATTCCAGACACAAGATGTGATTTGATTATCATTAGAATTGAAATAAATGGCTAAATTTTAGAGTCAGTCATCTTTGTTAACAATGTGTGAAACCACATGCTAATGTATGAATTTGCTTACATCAAAATTACAAATTTCTCTTTTGCTTATTTCTTTGATTGATAACTTTCAATAAATATGGAAATGTCATATATTTTCATATTTTATGGGCTGCATGAACTTCAATGAGCTTTTCTTTCTCTGATTATTTCTTTATTAGCCTTGTGTATCCCCTGATAGCCATTGCAATGGGATATTTTAATGGGATACGAAGAAAGATAAACTGGAAAAAAAACCCTGTGTGTTGCTAGTTTAATCTGCTATTGCAACTAAGAGGTCATAAAATGCTTTGGATGAGTTATGTGCCCTTTTAAACAGATTTGTGGGGCTCCTGAAATCTTGCATGCCACTCAGTCCTCTTTAGATTATTAAATATTACTATTTTATTGGTGAACTACAAAAAAGAACAGAATTTTAGACTTAAACCAGTAACAAACTTTAGGTTAAATATGGGGTACATTAATGAAACATATCTAGGATGAGACGACATCGACTAAAAGCAATAGGATTTTTTTTTCAAACTATTAGAGCCGACTTCACTCCCAGACAAGAACGATGTTTTTTTAAGAGTTCTGAAAATTATCATATCACCTTAATTTTCGTTAGTAGTCCTTCACTTCTGACTTCTCACAACTCAATCGTCTTTATGAATGAGGCCTTGATGTTACACGCAAGGAGCATGTCTGTGATTGCAGAAGTCCCTAGACCCAGATAAATTGAACTAACCATGTGTCGCGGACCAATATTAAAGGCTATTGGATGTCAGGATGCTTCCACGACTTTCCCCCCTCCCCCCCTTCTCGGCAGGGAGCGGAGAGGTTTGTAAATGGGACCGCACACGCGGTCACTGTGGGACCGTACCTTAGAGGGTGGAGCGGAATGCTTCCCCACCACGCTCACAAAGACCAATGTTTCACTTACACACTAAGAGGTTTATTAAGGGACCAAGGGAAGGTTATCTAGGTATGTATCAGGGGTCTATGGTATTAGTAAGCACGCTTCCCGCAGAAGAGGTGTAAGAGGATTAATGTAAGGGAAGGGTAGGAAGTAAGCCCGGATATTACTTATGTGAGTGTGTGTGTGAGTGTACCCGTGTAACCCCTTCTGTAGTGAGGATGTAACCAGCGTCTGGGCGACCAGCAGCGGCGGCGACAGGACGAGCCCGCGGCGGAGGGGCGTGCCCGGCGGCGACCCCTCTGGCAGGCACAGCACCGCAGTCACGGCGGTCAGGCACAGCACAGTAGACACCACGGCAGGAAGGCTCCTGTGGCACCGGCGAGCAGCAGCACGCAGCGATCCAGACCCCGCTTCGAGCGGCGAGCAGGGAGGCAGCGAGTCCCCGGCTCCGCTTCGGGCGGCAGGGCGGGGGGAAACGATTTCCCCGCGGGCGAGCACCGGCCCCCCCGCTCGCAGCCGCACTCCGACAGGTGGCTCGGTGGGTCCAGCGGCTTCACCGGCACAGCCCGCCTCCCTTTAGATAACGTCCTCCTTTAGTATGTGGCCGGGTGCCCAGTCTCTCAGGGGGAGCCTGCTATCTGTATTCCTGCCATGGCTGTTTCAGTCTGTCCTTGGCTGCAAGAGGCACTTCGCTGGCTTGAAAGGCATTCCGTTGCGTGGGGAGAGAACTAGTTCGTTCCCCACACCATGGCCTATAGTGAGCTAGTCATCTTCTGAGAGGAATGGACATGTTCTATTCCAGCTGGAGATAAAAGCCATGTACCCAGTTGACTGAAATACAGACCCAGTATAATTCTGATGTTATAAACCTAACTGAAAGAGCAAAGAGTAGGTGCCCTAAGGAGAAAAGAGACATGAAACTTCCTGAACATTTGCGTTCTCTTCTTTTGTGTCCTTTGCCTTGACTCAGTTCTTCCTGCATCAGAGTACATGTATCAGCCAATTAACGATAGGGCTGCACTTTGTTGATTTGTACATACCAAAAGATTGTGAAGAAAAAGCACAAACACCTACCCTCTTTCTTTGGATAGCTCAAGCAGCTTGATACGGTTTTCTTGATTGCTGGCTCACAGTGCTAACCATACGAAAAAGTCAGTGTAGGTAAAAAAAAAGTAAAAGTCAAAGAATAAGGACATCCTGAAATGTAAAAAATAAAGCTTGGGTTTTTTATCAATGTGGTTTTGACTTAATTGGGAAGGTTGTAATTTTGACTTAAACTAAGAGAATAAATAAAGAGGGATAAACCTCTTTTCATTACCTTGAAGTCGAAGCTGTTTAACTTTCCTGTTAATGTAGATTCCTCTGTAAGTTCACATGAGATATCTTTCAGTCAGAATGAGATCTTTCTCTACTCTCATTCTTTTACTGGGCAGTTAACCATCTTCCCTCTTGAGCTAATGTGGGGAATGCGCAATGTTTACCTTCTTGTTGTATTTAAATCATAGTTTGTCAATAAAACCACTTTCTAAACCAAGGGCTGCAGTCTAACGAAAAGCAGCTCCATAATCCTGAAGTGTGGGTCGCCAAAATAGAACTCAGTATTATCTCATTGAGACCAGAGCCATCAGTGAGATTCTGCTGTTTTAAAGAATGCCAAACTCTATTTGCTGGATAAATATGCTTGGAATTTGTAGCACCAAGGACTTAACTTGTGTTCATGCTCAAGTATAGGATTGGGCTGTGGGGGAGAAATGGAATTTGTTTACTTTCTTTTAATTATTAATTCCAAAAGTTATCTCTGTTATAGACCAATAGCTATTTTTCCTAAGTCCTTCACCATGACAAAATCTTTGAAATAGCCATAAGAGACATTGTCCATCTGTTCTTTTAGAGGATTAAACTCTGCTACCTTGCAGGATACAAACCAGTGCCAATGGCCTTCTTCCACTGACTGTAGAATAAAGCCTACCTTTATGTCAACCAAATCATTCATTCCAGGTACAACCTATGATTAAGAAATTCAAAGAGGAGTTAGTCCTAAAATTAACAATCCACTGTAATGAGGTAAGTGAACAGATTTGCTATTGTTTTGATCTCCCATTTTCCACTTTCTTCTTATCCTTCCTGTCAACAGCCCTGGAGTAAGAGGAAAATGGTGAGTGTTAGTGGTTGCCCATGAATGTAGTGCTGCCAATTTTAATTCCAAAGGAACATGTCCCTTGAGACCAAGTCCATCACTTCTTGCTACATCATGGCCAAGTCTCTAGTGTCTGGATCAGTGATAGCCCCACAGGCAGGGTCTTCTGCATGACTGTGTGATGCTGAAATAGCAGCATTTGACAAATTTAAAACTTGCTGTTTGTGCAGTCACTAAAAACTGCACCATTAGCTTTTTTTTCAGATTGCATGAGTGCAGATCATTAAGTGTTATTACAGTATTAATTATTAGAAATGTCCTGTACTAGTCAAATTAAATTGGGATAGTCAATGACCTGCAAGTTCCCAATGCCACGGATAATTTAACAAGATATCTGCCTCACTGTGCAAGGTATTGTCACATGTCAGTCACATTATTTCACACTAAATATCAATCTAAAACTTTTTTTAAAGTTTAGAGAATAGCTTACATTTGGTATAACGGTTATGTGGTCTAAGCAAACAAAAATCCCAGACTTGTGTAAGAATTACATCCTCTGAAAGGAGAGAGTTTAAAATCCAGAAATAATTTGGTGTCCTCATACAGCATATGTGTTCAGTTTTAATTAATGCTTTACACTGCTGTGTACATCCTGTTTGCTGTCATGACTTTATGTGATTTCTGTGGCTATCAATCTATATTGAATTGATGAAGAAGTGATAAAAATTATAGAAGTTTGAAATTAAAAAAAAACCAAAAACTATTTCATCTGTTATTGACTGAATATGAAAAGAACAAATAGTCAATACTTTCCATTGTTCAGAGTAGAATTTTTTCCAAAATTTTTTCTACAGCACTTGCAATACTTCCAGCCAAGCAGATCTTCGGTCTCTTGTTGACCTCCCTACATCCATCTGGCTGAAAACAGTGTATTACTGCCTCTGTACTGTAGTTATGCCTGACAAATACTGCTTGGCAGCCTCAGATTCCAATCAAGCTAGGTTTGGTTAGTGGGACTTTCCTTTCATTGAATATAAATGTTTGTGTACAGTGACTGTCCAAGCACTGTGACACATTCAGCATGTGTTCAAGTTTTCAATTAAAGCTTGTCTTTAGCCATTTGAAGTTGTTCTTGCTTGGAAATGAGGCTCCGAAACAAAGGAAGAAAAGCAGATATATGAAAAGAAATTAACTGTCATCAGCTAAACCTCTTCTAAATTAGAGCAGTAGGCTGATACAGTTCTTCTTGCTGTTTCAGATAATGTACAGCCAAATAGTTGACACAGAGGAACATGCATGATAAACAAGTAAAAAACCAACCAATCAAACAAACAAAACAACCAGTAAAAGAGAGCATCTTGTTATCTATTCCCTCCCTTTCTTCCTATTAAGGGATACCTATAGTTATGCCTACACTTGCTCAGCCAACTGTCTAAACAGGATGTTTGTCCTTCCTTGGTGGACCTATTGCTACAGCTGTGTTTAGTTATCTGCTATCATAAAGGGCAAAGCTGGACTTTGAAACCAGCTCTGCCAGCATTAGCAATTTGCTTAAATACCTCCTGTGTTACAGGGCTTCTCTTACTGCCCCAGAGCCTGTGATGCCATACACTGCCATTTTATTAACATTGCTGTTAATTGTTGTCCAGGAGGCCTTTGTTTTTAAAAGATTCCCAAACAAAATTACATTTTTAAAACTTTCTATGTTATTTTCTAAAAGAGCCATCAGTTTATTTGAAATGAAGGCAGAAAAGGTATTGCTCTCTCTTAGTTCGGTTACTTATTGGCAATGCAAGTTGATTCAGTGGCTTCAGAAAAGACTGGAAGTGAGACAGAGATAGGGATTGAGTGAAAGGCCCTTTCTTGTCAGCAGTTCCACCCACTTATTCTGTCTCCCTTACCACTACACTGACGGTTTTAATATCTTGAGTTTGCCTTGAAGTTGTAATGCACTCTGGTTGGCTGGCATTGGAGATGAATCTTTAGCTTTGACACACTCCACCATGGCTATCAGCTGAGCCAGTGAAGTGTTGAACTGCCTGCTGAACTTCATATGGCAGCTACAGACCATGTGTTCCTTCTTTTTCCTTGCACATCAAACACTTGTGATGTATGAGTACTTGCGTAGTTGTGGTGTACTGAAACACAAGACACTACATAACAAGATTTTCAGTGGCATCCATCCTGTATTTGAGCATTTCAAAGACCAGTTAGGAACTTCATAGATTGTTTTCCTCTTTTTTCATCTTCAGCTTCGACAAAATAAGGTTTTTAATATGACTGCATTTAGAAATCTTTCAACTACAGTAATAAAACTTTATGACAGGGTAGCTTTTTCATAACTGGTCACATTTGCTTGATTGCAACTCAGAGAAAGCAGCTGCACAGTTTTATTTAGCTGACAAACTCCCATTGGAGACAGAGTGAAACTTAATGTGAGAAGAGAAAAGGACATGTTTATTTACTCAGTACATTTCTTATGTTTCTATTCCTTTGCATTGTTTCTGTAAGTGATAAGCTTCCTAAGGATGAGAAAGGAAATAAAACACAAAAGAACCCAATACTTATCAAACGACCTCCAGATATCAGCCGACTTAGGGGGAAAATAGTTTTGTCTCTGTTGTTTTTAAATCCAGCCATATCAACTTTGCAGACTAATCTTTACCACACTCAGAAACCAAACACCAAGCAGACAAATCAGCACACTAGCCTATGATACGTGCAGCCCCATTGCCCTTTGTGGAATCTGGGAGTCAGAGATGTCCACTTCCGGGGAGAGGCACCAGATAGTTTAGATGTTACATTATTTAACTGTCCCTACAGGGCTCTTAATCAGGGAACCAGCAAAGTTCACAGAAACAGTGCATTCCCCAAGAAACCAGGCTAGTCTAGGTTCTGTCTAAAATGCAGTTTATTAGTTACTGTGGAATTCACTTACTTTAAAAGCATGTGACCAAATATGGTACAGAAAATGGGTTTCATTTTGCCTAGCCAGTAAATAATTAGAAAGGTTCCCACAGAGACTGTTCTCTCTAAATAATTTTACTTTTAAAACTGGCTGTTATAAAGGCGTTAATATAGTCTGATAAATTTAAGACAAATCCAGTAATTTTCATTCACTTAGCAACTATGAAAGACTAGAGAAGCAACCTGAAGTGAACAAAGGGTCAAGCAGCAGGAAATTTATGCTATGAACACCAATTCACACCTGTTAACTACTGTGACTAGGCAGCAGACAACACCAAGCATATCATTTAAATGGACTTTTCACAACTAGGTGTGCCATTAATTCACTGATTGGGGTCATTGAATCTGTTCCCTAGCAATTGTCCCAATTAAGCAGCCATGCTATTTATCAGGGTGCTTATTAAGTTGATTTGTGAGTGTGTTTGTGTACCTTTACTTTAAACCTATATATACAATAAACAGCTGTTTCTAAAAAAAAAGTGTATTCCCTCTAGTAAAAAATAAATAAAGAGTCACACGTGAGTGTGTTAATAATGCAGGGTAATAACCTCACCAGAGAAAATGAGAAAAAAGGAAACAAAGAGCCATTAAGTATGAATAAATCATTGGGCACCAAGAGTACCTAATGCAGATGTTATATAGATGCTTGACTGCAAAACTATCTCCAGATTTTGCTTTTTGGTATTATTTGCCAAAACTCTGACTGTCTATGAAGCTTAATTATGGATTTCATTTTCAACAGTGACAAATGCTGATTAAAATGGAGTTGAAAAGGAGCACAAATGAATGACTGCCTGCTGTGCATGGGGTTATGTTCAATCATTGAGGATGCTTATAAGGGATCAATGAACAGGAACTCATTATATCCTGGCCAAAACTAGCCATAAGCCTGGGAAAGATGCTTATCTGTAGTCCAGCTAGGTCTATGAGGGTTAAATTATATATTGTTTTTACTGTTGTTTCATTTCACAAAACTGCAAAAGTCCAGGCAACATTTTGTCAGAAAAAACCAATAAAGAATATGAAAAGCCCATCTTCACAGAACATTGGACATTGCAAAACAACCTACAGCTATTATCGGATATATCAAAACTGACAAGTAAAACTTTGGCTGTTGATTGAACAATATTTCACATGGACAGCACAAGCTCGTCCACATTCACTTTTAAATGGAGCTGCTTATCCTGGAGAACTATGGGTAGGAAGTTTATGAGCTTAATTGAATTGGTGGTATTTGGATGATTGAAAAAAATTGGTGACATTGCAAAACTGGTCCTTAGATTTTCAAGAGCAAAGCACCTTTCTTGCTCAACATTGAGCTCCAGGAGTGGCAGTGGATTTCACATGCCTTTTCAAGGCACTCAGTAATGGTTTATGGATCAATTGTTAATGTATTTGCAATTCATTTTCCTTTACCTAAAAAGAAAAAAATAGGGCCCCGAATGTTAAGTCTTAATGGATTGACACTTACATTAGTTCCTGTGTCCTAATAGAGACTCATTTTTTCAAGGAAACATTTTGTCTTTTTGACATCCAGCTGCAATGTAGTCACCCCCCAATCACTGTCACATCCCCACACCTATTTCTTGAAAGTCTTTAAGTCCTATTTTATTATTTCTCTAATTATATGACTAACTATTAAAAAAATTAAACTCCTTTGAATTTTGTTCTTATGTAGTCCACAGAAAGAAAATAGGAAAGAGAAGAGTGAAGAAGCTAATGAAAAATTGTGTTTAAATTTCCTTATTGTACAGATATGTGTTCGGTATTAGCTTAAGTATTTACTTTCTGCTTACATTCATGGACTCCGCAGTAAAGAAAAAATTAGCACATCCAGTGTTGTTGATTGTCTACCTGAAAGTGCATCAAACGCCTTGTCCCCCAGGAGGCAGTTCTCCTGAAAAGAGAGTGGTGGGGGAAGGGACATTTTATTGTATGCATTACAGAGCTGTGGAATGACACCAAGGTCCATTGAGACTACTGCACTGACATACACCACAAGTTCTTAGTTGATTGGCATTATTGGCTGGGAAAAAAAAAGGGGGGGAATCTTCTCAAGGCATTTAAGCATAACACTTATCAGTCATTTTGCAGTTGGGAGCAATTGGCCATTTCATTGAAAGGATACTATAAAATGCCATTAGTAGCATGCAAATACATACAGACCAAAAAAAGAAAGCAATTACTCCAAAATTCATCTATCACATCCCAGGCTTCAGTAGCATTCCATATGAACATGGGAAGTGGCTGGAAAGCCCCTGACAGCAGAGAACTGAGGAGCAGTCACGCTGTGCTAGCCATGCTACAAGTTTAGTATGCAAGGATCTGAAGAGGATTAACACTACCAAAACCATTTTGTATTTTGTATACCATTTCATTTTCTTAAGTGACATAAGTTTTGACAAGAATAAGTGTCAAGTCCTGCACCTGGGAAGGAACAACAACATGCACCAGTACAGGTTAGGAGCCAACCTACTACAAAGCAGCTCTGTGGAAAAGGACCTCAGAGTCCTGGTGGACAACAAGTTATCCATGGGACAGCAATGTGCCCTTGTGGCCAAGAAACCAATGGTATCCTGGGGTGCATTAAAAAGAGTGTGTCCAGCAGATTGAGTGAGGTTCTCTTCGCTCTCTGCTCTGCCCTAGTGAGACCCCACTGGAGTATTGTGTTCAGTTCTGGGCTCCCCAGTTCAAGAGGGACAGGGATTTACTTGAGAGAGTCTAATGGAGGGCTACGAGGATGATTAAGGGACTGGAACACTTGTCTTATGAGGAAAGGCTGAGAGACCTGGGGCTGTTTAGTCTAGAGAAAAGAAGGCTGAGAGGGGATCTTATTAATGTATATAAATATCTGAAGGGTGGGTGTCAAGAAGAAGAGGCCAATCTCTTTTCAGTCATGCCGTGTGATAGAACAAGGGACAGTGGATGAAAACTAGAACACAGGAAGTTCCACCTCAACATGGGGAAGAACTTTAAGGATTATGGAGCACTGGAACAGGCTGCTCAGAGAGGTTGTGGAGTCTCCTTCTCTGGAGACTTTCAAGACCCATCTGGATGTGTTTCTGAGTGACCTGCCCTAGATTCGGTGGTCATCCTGCTCTGGCATGGGGGTTGGACTCTATGATCTCCAGAGGTCCCTTCCAACCACTAACATTCTGTGATTCTGTGAGTCAGGGTCTTATATTTTTAATTACAGAGAAAGATTCCTTCAGCAGAGTTGTTTTGTCATTTAATCAAAGTAACAATTTTTATTTTTGTTTCTTTTGGTCCATCCTTCACTAGATCCCAGTAGGTGTTCTGTTTTGTTTTCCATGTGGCATACGTGTAAATATGTAATAGTTTAAAATTAATTTTAATACCTTAAAATATACACTGATTCATTACTGGCTCTAGATGTGGATTCAGGAATATGGAAAAGCAGAGAGAAGACATAGGGAAGGGATATAGTAGAAGAAAGAACAGTAAGTCAGCAGTAGACTTGAGATATATCAGCCAGACTTATGAACTGCCTGTATGCTTCCTGGCTACCAAACTTGTGAGGGGAATTCTAGTGAGACAGGAATAGAAATGCATTAATCCTGGCTTGGAAACCTCAATGAAGGGGGTGGGGATGCAGTTTA
>CM036587.1:63021884-63221884 GCA_020745705.1 Hemiprocne comata | reverse complement strand
AGTGCTGTACTGGCTTGAAATTGCATGCTAATGTAAGCAACACTCTTCAGCTCCTGCTGAAAGAAAATGACAATATAGCAAATGTTATAATCCTTCAGGGCAAGCCTGAATCTCCAAACTCAGATTGAAGACACAAAATTCTGTCATGCCAAGATGACCTCTGGAGAGGAGCTGTCTTTTGTTCCAGTACAGATATGACTGCAACTCAAATATACATACAGTATTTTTAAGCATAAGTACAGGTACCAGCAACAGTATAGCCATCACAGCAATTCCTCTCTGAATATCCAAGCAACTCTCAGTAAGTAATCTGCTTAAGCATTCTGGTACATGGCTACTCCCTTTCATGCCCAGATGGCCTTGGTGACCAGTCTTTATATGTGGAAATGAATCTTCCTAACTCCACTATCCACAGCAATTTACTATTAGTGAAAAGTATCAATTCTGTCATCTTGCTTTCCTTGATACTTAGAACTACAATCCTATTGTGTTTGCAGAATAGACGTACCCTCACTTCCCTCTAATCCACTCAAACATCATAGCAGAAATAAGGAAAATGTTGCACTTGATCTCATTATACTGCAAAATATCATTGGATTACATGTTCCACATCTTTTTTCTCATGAAAACCAAAATCAGAGTTGAGATTTATCAGGAACACAGGGTCACAACGTGGACAGAGCATAGACTCAGGGATGACGAAGTGTTCCTAAGTCCCATAATAGAAATATACCTTACTGTCTTCAGTGCTCATAGACAAGAATTTGACAAGTTATAGAAACAAATCAGTAACAGGTGTCCCACGTTAAAAAAAATGTTAGGAAGTTAAATACTCCCTGAGGAAATCTGGTTTTACTTGGTAGCAATACAGCAAACAAAACACATCAAAAGCACACAGTTCTGAGATTGAACTTCAGTGTAAATCTGAAGTGACTTAGATGTCTGAAGGGTTTTAACAGGTAAAAAACCAACCAAGATAAAATAACTTAATTCAGTTGGTAGAAATTACTATACATGCCTCAATGTGGAATATGTGCACCAAAACATGAAACTTCACTGAAAAGATCTGTGATCTCCAGTTCATTTGAACTCTACTGGTTTTCATGACCTCTTATTTACACTGAGACAGTTAATAAGAGAGCCAGGCCAAAAGAGAATACTAAGACAGGTTTTTAGATGACAATAGGACAAAACCTTGTTAAAGCTACTTGTCAGAAAGAGGGATAAAGGCCAAATTAGAGAATGTAAATCCCAGAAGTACATGCAACTCAGTGTTTAAGGAAGAGGTCAACTTTTCATCACTTAATGCCTCTTGTCCCTTGATTCCCATTTCAGACATATTTCTATAAAACTGTAGAGAAACTCCATGTTCCACATGTGCTATTCATTTCTCTTCTTGTCAATAATACTGCTCTATGAAAATACTTCTTGCTTGCTTTCAACTTCTTTTTCAAATCTGTTTTTATACAAATCAAATGGAAAACACGGGTATATAAAAGAGGACATATCAGGAGTCCTACTGAACAAAACTGAACAAAACTAATATTTTAGAGGTATTACATCATTATTCCCATTAATTCAGTAAAGCAAATACTGTTTGTATGTTTTATCAGCCAAAAATGAGATAAACAGCTGACAAAGAAAGCTTATTTCTCTTGCCTACCTATTTTAAAATGTCTTAGTAGCATTGATTAGGTTGAACAACAATTAACAATAATCAAATTTGCATTTAGCTTTTATCGTGATAAAAATTAAAAGAAATATTTTATAACAATCTCTTGATCTTTATTTCTTTTCTCATATGAATCAATTATTAAGTACTATTGAGCCTTGAATCTCACTGAAACGTCTGGAGGCCACACAAATTCCAATGTCACACTACTATAATGTATATGTCTCTTCATCAGTTAGTGCATAGGGTCTGTTGGTGTTAGGTCTATAATAACACAGAACAAAACCATTATTGTTTCCATAAAGAACTACCCTCGTTTTGCTACTGATGGCACATACGGTTCTACTGGTAAACAGAACTAATATGAAGGGCTTGTGACCTGTCCAGACCCAGTGATGAAGGATGTTTTGATATCTTTTAGTATCATAGTATCATCATTCTGGTTGGAAAAGACCTTCAAGATCATCAAGTCCAACCACTACCCTAGCTCTGCCACATCCACCACCAAACCCTGTCCCCTGGCACCACATCTGTCTTTTTATATGTATCCAGGGATGGTGGCTCAAACACCTCTTTGGACAGCCTGGATCCCTCAAGTCCAACTCCCTCCCCAGAATAAGACAACTCCAAGGTTCATACCATGTCCCTGAGGACAATGTTCAAATGTTTCTTGAATATTGTCAAGGTTGGTGCCATTACTGCTTCCCTGGGGAGCCTATTCCAGTGCTCCACTACCCTCTGAGTGAAGAATCCCTTCCTAATGTCCAACCTAAACCTCCCCCTGCACATCTCCCTACCATTCCCTCGGGTCCTATCATTGGTCACCAGAGAGAAGAGGTCAGCGCCTGCTCCTCCTCCTTCCCTAGTGAGGAAGCAGTAAGCTGCAATGAGGTCTCCCCTCAGTCTCTCTTCTCCAGGCTGAACAGACCAAGTGCTTTCAGCCGCTCCTCATACGGCATCCCCTCCAAACCCTTCACCAACCTTGTGGCCCTCCTCTGGACAACCTCTTGGCTGAGTCAGCTTTGACCAAGGATATTATTTTATTCCAGTAATGCTTCAGCTGAAAAGCTAATTCCCTCTGCTGCTGGCCTTCCTGTTGCTCAGTTTTGCTCTCTGCTCATGGCTATTCACCCCAGAGCTGTACTGATTCATCTGTTTGCATGGTCATGCTCTAATTCAGCCCTACACAGCAATTTTCTTAAAAAACATTTTTGGAAAGCTTTTCAAAAATCAGGCAATTTCAAAGGCCAGGTTCAGAGTATGGCTCCACAAAGTGGCACTGCTGAGAGTGTGCCAGTGTTTGAGGAGTGGAAGTGGAAGTGAAGCAGTGGACAGGAATCTGAAATAAAGACCAGCCATCCTTCACATGACTCAGGATGTCTGAAAACTTTTAACATTGAATCACACCCAAAAAAGAGCAATTAAACAGACTTTTTAAGCTTAGATAAATTGCTGAGTGTGAAACACCCTCAAGTAGCTCAAGCAAGCAGGCCTTGATACAGGAGACTCTAAAATGCCCCACCAGGTAATCTGGGGATATCTAAAAGAGGTGAGCAAAGACAGTTGTCCATTACTCTGTGCTTTGTTTGCAGTCCTACTTGATGGCTTGCACTTCTGAAGACTTGCTGCTTTGTCAGAATTCAAAAAATGCTTTTTTCAATAATAGTATCAAGTTTAGTTATAAATCTGAAAACATTAAATATGGCAAATATAAATGAAATTTTAATCTTAACCAGGACCAATTCTACCCTGTAGAGATCATGTAAGTTCCCTGAAACAGTGTACAGACATCTCAGAACATTTGAATTTTGTTTTATATTTTACTTCCTCAATGAAAAAAAAATAAATCCATGAAGAATAATCTTTGTGCATACTACTTCCTCAATAGGGAATTAAAACAGCAACACCTCTGAAACTGTAGAATACATAAGTGGACAATTATCATGGACATGAAACAAGAAAATAAGAAATTCAGGTTATTTCTGCTTGTAAACTTGGGTTCTAGCGTCAACTGAAAAGCATTTGTTTGTTAGAGACTAATATATTCATTTTTACTGCATAAGCACTCACATTTCCAGTGAATACACACTGTATGTTGGCATCTTTGGAAAATCCCATCCCATACAACTGCACAGAGTTCTAGTCAATAATATAATGACTTAATTAAAAACTAATTGTTTATATGTTACTTACATATGATACATTAATTCCTGAATAGGAATTAAAATATTTACTTTTTACATGCTAAGAAATATTTGCAAGCCTAAATGCTGCTTAATTATTAATATTATTCTGTATTTTTATTTTCCATTAATATATAACCCCAGGACTCTCCTGGGACACTACATTATATGACTTGTTTAAATGCAGGTCATATCTTAGTAAAATATGTTTTAAATAAATACTGCTAAAAGGAATTTAAAATAGTACCTCTTATCCCTAATGGTAATAAAGAGCATCATGTGAATTAAAATCAGAAGGCACTCAACTACATTATTTCTCTTCCTCAATCAAGCTGTCACTGGCTGGCCTCACCTCCTCATCCTGTCTCAACTGGGACTGTACTGTGTTTGGGAGGCAGAGTCATAGGAGTGCTGAGCTCTCTTCCCTGTGTGGAGCAATAAGAGCTTTCTTCTGCTTACAAAAACTCCCAGAGATGTTAGGATTTTGCAGGATTGACCCCTACATGTTTTTTTTTAAACAATTACACCTCCCCTTCCCCTCTCCGTACTGCCCCCCCCCCACTGTCTCTGCCCCCCCCTCCCAAGCCCCGGCCCCAAGGCAAAATTTCCACTGATTTACATAAGAATTTTGCTGGAGTAAGGACCTTGAGGCACAGTATGAACATTTATGCTTTGTACTGGCATTTCCTCCATTAGAGAGTCTCCAAATTCCCATTGACTTTAATGAGAGCTCAGTAGGCAGATAAATCTGAGAAGGGTTATGCTTTTGGGAACTTCAGTACCACTCTTGTAAAATTATTATCAAAATTGCTTTTCCTCTATTGTAGTAATAATATTGTGATAGAACAAAAAATCCTACTCACAGACATTCACTGCATGTACAATCTTTTCCTCTATGTTTTCCATTCCAAATTCTGACACAGTTTGGGGATCTTCTTTCATTTTTTTCTTTTTTCTTTTTTTTTTTTTTTTGTCAGGCTTTCAGACACAAAACTAATGAGAGAAGCAGAAGTGCCTTCGAAGTTATACCCTTCACTTCGAAGTGTTCATTTGTATATTTTAGTTTTTAAAAAAGATTAATGCCTTAGGAAGACATTTGTGCTATCTCCTCGGTGTTAGAGACGTAAAGTCTCCTATATAATCATAGGTAAAGCAAGACTCCAAAGGTGGTCCTAGTGTTGTACGATGTATAACACAAACCTACTACCCAAAAGCCATATAACTAAGTCATACCTCTTGCTATTTCTCTGACAGTTGTATAATTTCAAAACTGTAATAAAAGATGCCATCCTTTCTGATTTATTTATTCATTCTACAAATGAGTAAGTTGTGGAGTTAGTTTCCCTGTAATCTCATGCAAAACTGTAAGGGACCAATACCATCTCCTTTATGGTCCAATTGTACAAACTGTCTTCAGTATAACTGGTCATCTGAGCAGTAAAAGGGCATTTAGTTGCTTCTGAACCATATTGAACATGTTTCTAAGGTAAGAAGTTTTGGCAGCTTCTTCCCTGAAAGACTTTTTTTATATATGTGGAGACTTGGAGCAAAAAAATGTTTTTACTCCTCCATGCTCAGTCATACAGTTGTTTAGGGTTGTGGTTTTTTTATATACTGGTAATTTAGGTCTTAATCATAGAAGTATATCCAGGTAAAACTGCCTTTGCCTTCAGCAAAACCTGCAGCATCCAAAAGGGTCTAGAATGAGTGAAGTGGACAGCTGACCCAGAGTTATTTTCTGTATAAGTGCCAAAATCACCGAGAAGTTGTAGCAAGTCCATAACTTTGTGATTTCCTTACTCTCAGCTTATTCTGAGAAGCAGAGCCCTGTGCTCCTAAAGCATGTGGAGAACCACAGTGAGCCCAGAACTTGAATATCATTTCACTGGAAATGGTCTCTGTACTTAATTTTAAATTTCAGGCTATTTGTGAACTTTTTATTCTGAATTGAAATATACGTTTAAAGCCAGTTATGGGAAGGGGAGATAACAGACAGATGAGTGATGGCTGGTGCACTGCAATGTATTTGGCATTCCTAAAGTAACTCAAGTGTGGGGAGCTTTTCGTTGCCCATTACAGGCAAGGGAAGCAAGTGCAAGGAAGCTCTTTCCTTCACAGCTTGTATTTCTGCTGTTTAATTGTTGAATGCGGAGTCTACTCACCTAACCTCTGTGCTCCTCCCCTGAGAAAACCTGCCATGAAATGATGACCCAGAAGAAAAATGGGTGATTGCTCTGCTCCCATTAAAAAAAAAAAAAAAAAAAAAAAGGAAGAAGGAAAAGCACTTGCCTTGTATCAAGGGACCTTGCTAGGATATTTAGGAGAATATTTTCTGTAGAAGCCAACTGACCATCCATCTCCCTTTTTAACTAGTGTCAAGGCTAGTTTACTTGATGATGATTTGATGCCCAGCAATTGCTCCCCTTTGCACACTGAAAATGAGTGATGACAGGGGAACAGCCGTCAAATAGAACAAGCTGAGATATTGTAGCAGGGAGCTTAGCAGAGCTGAGTCCTGCAAAAAAAAACCATTATAAAAGGATGAAGTTCTGGAAAACGACTGTTTTACTGTCTGCTTTGTGGAGAATGTTTTGGTTTGGTTTTTGGTGTTTGGTTTTTTTCCAGATTTGTAGGATTTTTATCTTGATAAAGCATTCTTGTAGCATAAAACAAAAAGCATGTCTTCTACTTGGAAAAAAAGCTCAGTGAGAATTTATATAGAATTTCTGAGCTCTCTTTCTGCTGGATTCAGCTGAACTCTGACATCCACACAAGTCAGAAAGAAATAGAGCCACTGCCTTTTCTCAAACATCAGTTGCTCAATGAGAATATATGAAACTAAAGAGCCTAGAGAGCTGTTGTACCTGACAGGAATGGTTATATGTATATATTTAAAATGCTACTCCAGCATCTTCAGCTTTGGACATCAGGACACCTTTTCCAAGTGCTCAATATATGAGACACACCACAAAGTCACTGGATGCTCTCACCTCAAATATGACTTTGCAGAGATACAGAAGATCAATGGCAAAACAAGAAAAATATTACTGTACCATAACAGTACAATAGTGTGAATTAATAAAGTACCTTCATCTTCAAAGAACTTGTAAAATACACATTGTCTGTGTTTTAGATAATACTGACAAAATTTTTATGCAAATGTGTACATTCAAAAGCTGCACATGTTCATAACTTATACGGATGTAAATATATATACACGTTTGGTAAGCTGTCAGCTATCAAAACATTAGCCACGCTGAATACTATTCATACAATGAGTACTGAGATACTCCAGTAGCTTTGCAAAGACATTTATTAAGATGGAGCTAATGAGCACCAGAATACCTGAACTGACGTAATTCATGAAGTTTCTGCACACCCACTTGTACCTTCAATCATATAGTTTTTACATCATTCAGGATATCTCACTTCTCATCGCCATACTTAAAATATCCCAGAAAGTAGAAAGTCGGCAGTATGTGCAAAGATTTAGAAATACACTTTAAGGGTTCACTTGCATATTAGCTAACATACATAAGGCCTCACTTGTCAAAGTGCACCAAAAATGAGGCTGCCCCACTGGGTAAAATAAGCCATGTGGCCACAGCACAGGTTGGAAAAGAAGTGCTCTCTCCAGCTAGGGTGCAGTCCCCAAGCACTGCAGGGCTGGTGGCCATGCAAGCTTCTCTCAGCAGACTGGGTGAGGTAACAAAGGACACCTGGGGCTGTCCATGACACCCAGTCAACAAGGCACAATGGCAAGAAACACAAGCAGAAATGAGGCTGCCTATAATGTGGGTCTGTGTTCCATCCAGAGGCCGTGGCCAAGGACTGGGCTACCAAGGACCACAGGTAGGAAGGGGCTAAGCTTCACTGGAGCTTCTGGAAGCATAGGTAAAGGGCATGAGCAAGGTCTCAGATCAGGGTGGTCAGGGTATTAAAGCCTGTTGGTGTTTCCAAGATCTTGCCACCATTTTTACTTACAGAAACTGAGCAGTTTTACTCATGCCATCAGTTTGTGGTTGCTTCTATTACAATGATCACTCTTACTTAGGGCTGTGGGCTACAGGTCAGACCCACAAAGGTATTTAGGTGCCAATACTCGCTTTGGGATCAGACACAAGAGGAACTTAGGTGCTTCAGCCTCTTTCTGAATCAGCCCCAAAAAAACTAAAGTTCTCAGAATCAGATAGCAAATTTTTCTAACTGTAAGTGTGATAGTTTTGGAAATCATTTTGTAATCTATGGTAAGATGATTCTCACTTTCACCTTGCTTTTTTCCACCAGTAAGTAGGGTGAATTTTGTTTTACTTAACAAAAATTAAAATCTCCTTCTGAATCTGTTAATTCTTGGGCAATCTGGGTGTTAGATCAAATAATCCTTGTGGCAGAAAGTAGGAGGAGTTTTGTGGGTGTATCATTGCAAACTTATTTCTTTGCTTTCCTGCTGAACTATAAATACTCATTTTTACTACTAATAATACTTCTATTTTATTTTATTTTAAAGATGCTCTAACCCTCTGTCACGGGCCATGGGGTTTCCGACGCTGAAGCCATCTGAGGCTGGATGGGCTCGAGCAGTTAGCCCTAGTTAGATTTTGGGTTTGCCCCAAGTTTTTGGGGACTGGCAGATAACACCAGTTGTGATTTACCAGGAGACTCCAAGGGTGAGCATGCACGCCCGTATGGAAATGAGCACTGACACTTGAATATGTTTTATGTGCTTTTACTTAAACACTTTGGTGATATGTATAAATGTGTTAAGGAGGAGAAATGAAATACAGGGGTACACAGGTGTATGTTGCAATTCCCAAACAGAGCGCATAGTTAGAATGAGGAGAAATGATTATGATAGAAAGAACTGGTATGGGGTGCACTGTGGTTTCCCCCTCAATGAGGTTGTCGTTGTGTGTGGTCTGTGTGAGGCCCAATTACACTTCTTCCGGGGAGAGGCTACGCAAAGAGATTGGACAGAAGGAGTTTGTATACTCCGTAAGCTTACAGTTGATGATGGGTTGCTGTGGCTCCAAGAGATGCTTTTCAGTGGTGTTTCCAGGAATGATGGACGCTTTCTGCTGTCTCTTCTTGGAGGGAGAACTCAGTGAATGTACCTTTTAGGAGTGTTTAAGATTCGGAGCTTTGGACTTAACGGACACTGAGCTAACAGACTTCCGCTTATCCTTGCCTATCTGGATCTTTTGTTTAGCTCTTTTATCACTATTCCTTTCAGGAACTCAACCGGTGACCGGGTCACTATGGTCGAATCCCGCAGTTCCTTTTCCCTCTTGAGTCTTCTTTTCTTCTCTTCCTTGGCGATGATGATGACAGCAGACAGGCAGCTCCAGCGGAACCACAAACTCCAGCAGGCACCACGACCTCCAATAGCAACACAACTCCCAGTACGAACCAGCAACTCAGCAGGTCAGCAGGCGGTCTCTTTATAGTTCTCAGGAGCCTGCTCCTTAGTCCCTGATTGGTGCTCTTTTCAATCCATTTATTTGCATATTGCTAGCACCAATCGAGTTGCAACTTTGCCAGTCCGGTTGCCCAATCGTTTAGCAGCATCCATGGAGGGCAACAATGTTGCATAATTCCCGCCTAAGGGCTGTCAGTCTTTTGGCAGGCTAGTATCCTTGCTACTGCCCTTGAAAAGGTGATTGGCAGGCCGGGGTGGCCATTTTGTCTCCCCTATCAGGTGAACAGTTCTTTATGGGAGACACAGTCCTTTGTGGGGTGTGAAATCCTCACACTCTTTCTCTTCCAAATTACATGTTTTATTCCTGCCCTTATCCTGCTCTTAAGAATGTCCCCCTCTCAGTTTTGACAGATCAACAGTTTGTACAACAGCTTTGAGCTGGAGATATTCTCTGGTAGTACAAGTCAGAACTCATAATAGAGCGTTGTATTTTCAGAAAGACTATAACAACCTCATTACTGATTGAAACAGCCCCACTGTGTATGGCGGCATTTCATTTTTTGGGGAGGGGGTCTGCAGTTTTTAATGTTTTCTGGAAAAAAAAGCAATAGTTTGGAAAAAAGAAGAAGAAAATGATAATTTAATCACATCATTTGAATTAAATTAATAATTATGAAGGCTTTATTTTAGACATCCTAAACTCAGTTATTCTTAAGTAACTCGGTCTTCAGTAAGCACACCCTAACAAGTGTTATAAGCAAGATGTATTTATTTTATGAACTCTTAATGGAATCAGGCACAAAACATCTATTTTTTACCAAGGCACTCTATGATAAATGGGTTTGATGAATGGGTTTTTAATGAGGCAAAGTTATAAAACTTCTTCTTAGAGCTTTTTTAAGAGACAAAGAATACTGCAGTGAAAATGGCAATGCTAAACATCTATAATTAAAAACTATAGTTTTTTTATTCCTGTCCCTGATAATAAGTAGGTTTTCTGGTCTTTTGCCTTCTGTGTCACAACATGCTGATGTACAGGACACGTCTGGTGGAGAAAAAGATATTAGCAGCTCCCCTGAACCACAATGGCAGGCTGCTAGAACTCCTCAGACTTTGGATTTGAATATAGTGTAGAACAGCCTTGGGGTCACTCCTGTTATACAAGGCTCTGCATTAAAAGCCAGACTGAACTAAAAAAAAACAACAACAAAACAAGTTTATTTACACATGTGCCCGTGTTAGTCCAGGCCAAAAGAAGGGTAGTAGTAGATATAATGTGTTTGTGGCAGTTGGATTTAGATATCACTATATAGCTTTCTACAGTAAATGTATCAAGGACAGATATGGCCCACTTCCAAGTTTGATTGTAAGTAGGTTTTTAAGAAAAAATATGATTTTTCTGTCACTGAACATCATTCAACCAAGACTCTTCTACTGCATGTGCAACTGCAAATAGATATGAGAGACTAATGTTTCCTTCACAGTATGTTTCCTGTAAATTATGGCCCTTTTATTTAGATCTAAGCCTCTGCCGTCATAGATTCATAACACAAGCCACATTCTGCTGTTCCGGTGCCACTGTTCAGCATTTGGGTGGTGAAAGGTTGAGAGCTCTAACGATGGATTTTGGCACAGTTAACACTCAGCTAAAATTTCACACTAGCTGATTTAAGCCTAACAGTGGTGGAACCTCAGCCAACAACAAGCCTGTGCCAATGAGGTCAGTGCAAGACACCACAGAGGATTAGCAGGCCTTTTGGTGGTGGATATGGCTCTGGCTTTCTGTAAAGCCTTATTAAAATGTAGGCAACTGAACTAGTTCTGTATATGTAGCTCTGCTCTATCACAGAATTAATTTCATTTCTCCCCTGTAATGACAGTGAGATATGAAAAGCCTTTTCTTCCTTTCTAAGATACCAGCATTAATGACACAGAATCAGCTCCAGTGAATGGAAAAGAACAAGTTCACCTACACTATAATTTGTAATTGGCTTACTCATGGGACCTGAGTCTTTTGCATGAAAACTAGAGCTGTGTGAGCTCTCAAATGTGTTCCATTCATGCCTGCATTGTCACAGGAAAGATTTGAGGGAATCAGTTTGCATTTAATTAAGGCTTCTGTGACTTATTGTGAAAAATCTTAAACAATATATTCATAAAAATTTTTAGGAGTCGGGTTAAAGGGAGGCCTATGTTTGATACTGCAGTGTGCTGGTTTTGAGAAGCCATTGTAAAAGAGATCATTACATACAAAATGGGTATCTCTTCATAACCTAAGCACAACTGAAAGCATAAACTCTGCTGCATCTCCCATGGAGCTGCACCTTCTGAGCAATGTGTGGTGACTACAGCGGAATCCACTGGGTAATGATTTATTTTAAGTCTCTATCAATGGGTGCTTAACTGCTGTTAATTTAGAACAGTGGCTTGGGGAACTATATTTGAGAGCCACACACATATAAAATTATTCCATTGTGATTGGTTTTATTGCAGCAAATGCCAGTGAGATTTTGTTGAAGGGATGCAGTAAAGGAAGCAATACTCACTTTTCTCTCTTTTTCTTTTGTCACAGTGTGTAGCGGTGCTGGTTCCAGAAACCCAAACTAGCAAATCTTTCTGCCTGGGCTCACAGGATGATCCTGGGTCTTAGAAAAGATGTTCCATTTTGACAGTTAGCATCAAGCATATTGCATGTATGGGTGTGTGGGGAATATATCTCACAGTGATAGAAAGGGTGCTTAATTCTGACATGTTTAAGTATTCCAACTGTACAGATCATTGAAGGAAATGGAAGATGTTGGGTTCAGAGAGAGAAAGTGTGGCAACTATTCTGGAAAGCTGAAATTCCTTTCAGGGATAGAAAGTACCATTAGGCTTACTAATTCTAGGACTGTTCTAATGTAGACAAATTTAAAGATTGTAATCCTTAATTTGAATAGCAAAAACCATGAATCAAAAAGTAATTGGCATCTCTGGTGAAGGATAGCCCCCTTTTTTCTGTCACCATCAGAGGGCTCCTTCTCTCATCAGTATTTTATAATCATGTTTCTGAAAAGCAAATGTTTTGCCTTTGGAATTAAGTAACAGATAACATGCATTTTTTAAAGACCTTTCTCCTTATTTCTTCTTTCTGTGTATTACTTAGTTTAAACATTTCCCTGGTTGAGAATCAAGAGAAAGGGCAGCAGAAATTACAAGGGCAGCTAAAAACTAGTATATAGTATGAGCACAGCTACGACTTGGTAGTTAAGCTGCAAGATGCCATGAAAAACAAGTGGCCAGTGACTGACATGTCCATTCTGGGCACAGTGATGCTATTCTTGGCATTGCGAAGGTTACTTTCAGGTAACCTTTAGTAAGTCTTTGAGCATTCTCAGACCTTAGTACAACAGGGATAGTGACCTGTTGTTGAAAAGTGCTTGTAGCTCTATTCTGCCTTTCTGATTCAGTTACTGTGACCAACAGTTCTCTAATCTTTCACTTTCACTTAAAGAGGGCTGGAGATTTAAATGGAGCAAAGGATACATCCTGAGATTTGTCATCAGAGAATTGCTGGGTAGACAGCCAGGCACAGTGCTGAAGAAATTCTGGTTTGGAGACAGGGAAAGAGCTGGGCTGATGAGAGAGTAGAAAAAAAAAAAAAAATGAGCTTGTGGCTGCTAAAAGCCCTGCAGACCATTCTGCTTTCACCTCCAGTTATCAGGAGGACTTAGACTGAGACTGAGTTCAGCCACTCCTACCACAAATGTGGTGCTGCTTGGGAAGGAGGGAATAACCAAATGAAGTCCTGAAGGTCGCTGCTGGGAAAGAGGAGTAAGTTAGGTATGACATAAGCTTTAGTTGCTTATTTTCCCCTCAATTTCAAGCTTGGTTATAGTATGGTTAGTGTAGCTCTATCATCATCTTTGCCCATCGCCATTCCTGCCTCAGCCACGTTCTTTCAGTCACATACCTGATCCGAGTGGCTCCTACACCCTTCCTGATTCCTCATAAGATGCTGCTGATCTTTCAGCAAATCTTCCATTTCCTGTTGAAAACGTCAGATACAAGAAAGATAAAAGGACTAAGGTTTAAGAAAAAATAGTGAAACACAAAAGAGGAACTATCCTTACTTATTATATTTGTGTATTGACATAGAAATTATTGTTTCCATGTCTTAATAAATAATGTGGTCTCTGGACTAGGCAATTTGATAATAGAAAAAGCCATCCTATTGTCATGGTGTCTTCAGATTAGAAATAACTTATCCCAAGTCCATTTCCCAAACTGTGTGCACTTACCTAAGTAATACACTATTAATTACTAAATTTTTTTTATTGTCTAGCAAGAGAGTTTCACATAGCATGCCCCAGGACACACATTTCTAAAATCAGCAGAGGACAGTCACTAATCCTTTGGATTTTGAGACCTTAATTAAGAATTGGGTTCTAGAATTGCTGGAAATTACCAGGGCAAAGTTATGAATCTGAATGGAATTTCAGAGTAACTAAGAACATCCTGGACTCTTGAGTTGTGATCCAGCTGATGCTAATCTTCCCAGCTGTGTGGGACTCCTGGCAGCTTTTCAGCTGGAGGAAACAGAACATGTTATAATTTAATTAAGATATAATATAAAACTAAGATATATTGAGATCCTATAGCTTTGTTTAGTCCATTTTTTAACACTAATAGATGGGGGGTTTTCCTGTTCTTTGAATGATGAAGAAAATATTTTTTTTACTTCTTGCTTCTAAATGTGGCTAATGTTAAAAAAAAAAAAAAAAAAAGACGGAGGCAGCTGGCAAGGAGACATTCTACACCCAGGAGAACAGTGGCCTGCAGACCAGTGGTACCATTTTCATCATGCTCAACAGCCCAGACAAAGTGTCAAGAAGTAGTTTTCCCAGTAAGATGCACAGAGCAAATGAAAGCTGATAATACAGGGTGTCAACTTGGAAGAGACATCTTCTTCTGGATTAATCACAAGAAGGATTAGCCAGAAAATTTTGGCAGGCAAAACACTTGGTAACTGCCTGAACTGTGAGGGTAACTAGAAGTTCCAAGCATCCTTACGGGTATTTCCATAGAACTGTTGTGCACAAGAGATACAGCATCCTGAGCATGACAAGCATCAGACTTTTCAGGAAAAGGTACAGCACACCTTAGCAGAGTAATCTGCTCACAGGCTGAAGGTGTATTTCTAAATCTTCTCTGTTGTTTGTGATATGAAGTACGAGGGTTTATATCTCCTTTAAAAATGTTTTATCTTATTTGATGCATCTGTGGAAGGCTTTAATGATTGAGATAAATCTCACAGTGTTTTTTTGCCTTCTCAATTCATTGTCATTTGTAGTAATAAGTTCCACGGGCTAATTTTGCACCATGTTAAAATCCATCCTTTACTAGATGTAACAAGCACATTTGAAACTCAACATTGTGGTCCTCTGTTACTAAAAATGCTAAGCAGGAAACCCCAAAGTATGAAATACGAAAATGAAAATATTTTTAATTATAGTTGTGTCTACACCAAAAAGTGTTTGCCTATAAAGCTAACCTGTAGGAATTACGTTATGAAAACGTGAAGGGGTGACATAAGTAGTATCAATGAAAGGAATTTTCCATAGTAGAACATGTGTTGATTAATCTATTTTGCTGGAAAACCTTCATCAAGTTTTCGTACTTTTTTCATACTTTTTTCTGACACAGCTATGATAGTAAAAAATTTAAGCTTTAATGCAAACCAGTAGCACATATAATTTTCTTGTTTGATATAGTGATATGGTAAAAATAACAAAAATATATTTAAGAGTTGCAATATTTAAGTCTTCTCATGCACAGTCTTCCACAATAAAACAGTATGTCTAACTACTGTGTAATTTAGGAGTGACTTTTCTTCCTATACTTGTAGAAGACAAATGTATTATTAGGGTAGAGTGGAGTAGCATGTTCATAATTTAATTTTCTGTCTCATTATTTTTGACTTTGTCTTTCAGCATTAGTGGTTTTTCCTTTGTTTGTGTAACCACACTACCAATAAAGACGACACTTTTTTTTTTATAAAATTGAAATTGTTTTAATTTTTAAACAATGCAGTGCCCATAGTCCCCAACACTGCCTTAACTATGGCTCCTGGTTCATAAATTATGAATTGAGTCTTGGGTTATTAACTATTACATAGGGAAAGAGATCCTGCATGGGTGTAAGACAGCGGATAGGTTTTATATAGCTCTGCATCTCCTCACAAGCTCCCAATGCTGGAATGTTTTAGGACACAAGAGGCATCAGGAGACAGTAAAGTCACTAGAATGACATTCCATTACTGTTTTGGACCATATGGTAACTTTTAGATAATTGTTGTCTTTGTGGTGCCTCTCTAAATGATCTAGAGGTCCTGACTCAGAATGTTGGAGGCACATAGTTTAAAGCCACTTCTGTCTTACCATTAGTTGCACCTCGCACCAAATCTCCATTAAACAGATTACCTATTCTGAAGTGACAGATTTGACCTCAAACTCTCCTAAACTCGCAAAACTTTTTGCCACTGATTGTTTAACAGTTCAGATGTGGGGCTTGTGATGAGTGGAATTAAATACATGACACAGTAGGGTTTGCAATTAAAGGCATACGTAAAAAAGAAAAAGGAAATTGAAGTTATAAATCCACTAAATATGACTATTACAAAATTATGAACATTTGCTTGATATTTGTTTGATCAGGAGTTTTGAACCTAGTTGTTCAGCCAGAGGAATTAGTGTGAGGAAAGGAATTTAGGACTGCATTGCTGAGGTAACTGCCCCTCTCACTGTCCCTGCTAAGACAAGCAAAGGCATTATATGGCCAAAGGATACTTCCCCAGTGACATCTTTTAGTCCTCAGCAGCAGTCCTAGCCTTCACTAGTTCTGGGCATATATTCAGCAAAACTGACCTCCAGATGTCAGGAATTTAGCTGTCTTAGCTCTTCTGCACCTTTCAGCCAGCCTCAGTTAGCTGGAATAAGCTACTCACCAAGAGTTTTAAAAAAGAAGTTGCACCTCATATTTGTCTAAGAAGAAAAAACATTGGACTACTTGCAAGTCCAGCAGTCTCAAAAAGTGTTTATGAATTGTGGTCTAAATACTGCCTCAGTGAAAAATTAATTCTGATTTTTTGTTTCAGTAAGAGTAGATTTGGTCATGAAACAATATTCAAGCAACCAGCAAACTGCAGCTGACTCTTAGCAGAACTTGTCAGTTTTGAAACAGCAAACACCAACACCCACAGAAGACCTTCTGTCTGGAAATGAAGGAGGATATAGCCAACTGGACCTGTCAGGAAATGCAAGTGAACAATATAGTTGCTGAAATGAGAATTAAGCAAGGGTTAACACTTCTCCAAGTATAAAAAGACTAGACCTTTTCCACCCTAAACTGGTCATAATCTGATTTTACATCTCATACAAAACTTCTTACTATCACAACTTGAAAGCATCTTCGATTCATTTAAAAGCCAGGAGTTGCCAATATCCACGCTATTGTCCGTGTTTCACCAGACATTGCATAGTGTTACAGTATAAAAGATGGTTGTCTTTTTTCCTGACTGTTATTTTCACCCTCCAAAATCACAGTCTTTAATTAAAAAAAAAAAAAAAGAAAAAACTCTACCTTCTTCAGCAACCACCTTTGCAAATATGGCCATCTAAGCCAGGGCACAGATACATGTTGGTATGTTCTGTATGTTTGTACACAGACACATACATAGAAAAATGGGGGGGAAATGGTTTAGGTTTATATTGCAAAGTATTTTTACCCATATAAAACAACAGAAATTATCAACAGACATAAAAGTTTAGTCTGTGTAAATTAAATGGTTCTGCTGCATTAACTTCATAAAACCATAATCCTCTCCTCCATAAACTATTACATGCACTGCAACATATCTGATTTATGGGTTGTGGAATCGATGGGAAAAAATTAATGCTTGAAAAACATATTAGAGACATTATTGAACAGATTTTAATTGAGATTTGATTTCAATGCCCCTTATCCACATGATTAATGGGTCCTACCCCTCGACTCCAGCAGGCAGAAAAGAGAGTCTTTAATATGACAATTAAGTATCTGTCTTTAGGTTTTATGTAGCTCTCTCCTCAGATCACTTCATCAGTACAGTGTGGCTTTTGTGCAGATTAAATTGAGACTCAATTTTCTCTATTTTCCAGCACTTACTTATGTTTTATGACAAGCACTAAATCAATTTTATGCTATTATTGATTTTTTCTTAAATGGACACAAACCATTTCGCCTTTTGCCCTTCTTTTCTACTTTCCTTCTATTTCCTTTTTTCACTGTATCCTTGACATTACAGCCAGCTGAAGAAATTTCAAATGTTTCCTGAGATTTCTACAGGTTGTGCCAATTCACTCACTTTTTACAATGTCAGAATTGACAAACTTAACCTGAAATTCTATCAAAACTTATATTCTTTTAATGTGACAAGGTTTACAGGTTGGGCCTTTTCCCCACAAAGAAAGGAAAAGGAAAAGGAAAAGGAAAAAAGGAAAAAGAGTCTTCAATGTTAGTTCCTGCTTTTTTTCAATTAAAAAAAGAAACAAAACAAACAAACCCACAACAATCTTTCTAATAACTTCTGAAATATTTGAACTGCAGCTTCAGCTATAATTTTTGAAACGGTCTGGAAATCTAATTAATACATCGATGTAGGAAGAACCTATTTCATGGCTTGCAGGGTAAAAGGGCATTATCTGCAAGGTGCAATAACTCCTCGGAGATGTGGCAACAGCTAGTGGTACACCATGCAATTAAGAAGCTGTTGGTTCTTTAGGGCTCTATCCTGTCTGACCTATGGCAAAAATTAACAACTGCCTTGGGCAACAAAAGTAGCACAATTTGTAATCAAATAGCTTACTTTTTGGCAGAGAATTATACATTAAGAAGGATCAAAATGGGAAAGAAGAAATGTAATTCAGCTAACAAAATGGGTTGGCCTTTTGATTTTCTGGTTGTTTAGGGTCATAGAGGAGGTTATGAAGGATTGTCCTCTTTCTTTGTTTGAAGTCCAGGATGCCTGAGCTCAGGTGATAAAATTGATCTTTAAAATAAGTACAGTAGCTTCATTTTGCTGAAAAATCAATAAAGCCTTTCATTATGTTGGGTATTTACCTAATAACATTTTATTTGTAAACCCTCAAAGTATTTTTTAAAATGTGTATAGAGAGATCTAAAACAAACAAAAAAAACCAACCCCAAAATAAAACCAACAAGCTTTCTAACTAACACAGGCTTACTTACTGAATCAAAAAATTATATTAACTTGAATCTCTATCATGGCTCCTTTGCTTAGCTGATGCTTCCTTCAATTTAAGGGGGAATTTGAGTTGTCCTAAATGACAGATTTTTGGCAGAATGGCAATTATTTTAGTTCTTTCTTAGGGTGACTCATTAGTGTGTGCCCCCTTGTGATTATAGCAAATACATGTGAACAGTGCATGTATAAGGTGGATGGATATGTTTCCTTTTGGAGATTCAGCAGCTTTCGTAGGGGGAAAAAAACCCAACAAACCAAAACATAAAAACCCACAACACAAAAAGTGCAACTGAATGAAAAAACAAAAAATCAACAACCATGAAACAAGCAACCTGATTAAGAAAAGAATCTTGAATTTCACCATAAAATAGATGCTGGGATTATGTTCTCTATATGAAATATAAGTCAGACAGTGATCCAGTAATTGGAAAAAAGTTTGGATCTATGTCATGATGCTGTAGCTCCCTTAATTTATATAACATCGTTCCCTTCATGCAAGAAACATGCCAGTAACAATATCACATTTCATTATTAACAGGAGAGTTTAGGGGTTTTTTTCTTATTTCTTGGCTTTCTCTTCACTCTTGGATACGACGAGGAATGTCAAAAATCAGCCTGCATGCTGCCTTTCTACTACACATAAAAAGAAAGCTTTCCTTCAAAGTGCTAGATGCATGCGATGTTGTGAATTCCGTATGCCTGTAGCAAAGAGCAGAGGTGCCCTGAACTCTCTGCTTCTGGCTGGAATTCAGATTCAGGCTGCTCACAGGTCAGTGATTCCGTAGCTGTAGACTAATCCAAAATGAAGATGCACCATTTCATTCCTTTAGAGGAACAGCTATTTTGCATCTTACACTAAAGGCTCCTTATTCATTTTGCTCCATTCGCTTCTGTTTAGGTTTTGCTATTTTCTTTGTTATTACTATCATTGTTGTTAATATTGTTATTGTTATTACTACTGTTGCTAAAATACTAATCACTACCTTGTATTACATGAACATCGTGTAAATACTGCAAACCGTGAAAATTGTTGTAGTGTCTAGTTTCCTTTCATGTACCCAAAGGCTGGTGTGAGTTGTTTTCTAAACCTTTGTTAGCATATTTTTCTCCTGTGATTTACTCTTTTCTCCATCAGCCCTATTTATACCTTGTTTCTTTTTTAGAACTGGCTTTTTAAAAAAGTAAATTATACTGTTAAAACCTATTTATCAACAGGAGCTGTTTTTCAGAATAGATTCAAATAATTTAAATATACTGTTTAAATGTTTATAGTTGCTTGCTCTGGCTTTTCTAATTCATGCCATTTTTATCAACCTTATTTATTTATTTTTTGGCCTTCGGTTTTATATGCCTGTGATATTCAGACACATAGTTAAGCGTACCCAAATGAAAAGCGGTACTACAGGTTATGGCTTATAGTTATCTTTTCCTTGCCACATCTGGTCAGATGGTTTTGCCCTACTGACTGAACAGCTGACTTAGGCAAAAGAGAATTGAGAAATTAGATTTGGCACTGGGTGAACAACTTACCCCCCCCCCCCCAAACATAAAAACCCCAAACAGGTAACCCTAATTTCTGTAACACACGTTTGGGACTGTATCTCAGAACTTCTTGATTTCCAGGCTTAAAAAGCATGTGTGCCATAGAATTTCACTTGAACACTCTCAGAGTAATAAATCCACAATAAAATTCCTGTATACAATGAAGGGCAAACCACAATAGCCTAATCTGTTGAAAACATAAACCTGTCTACAAAAATACATGTTCTGTATATTAAATGTGAGTGAAGAGAAACAAATCTTTTCAGTGTATACTAGTTAAAAATCATTTTTTCTTATAGGTAGGTGAATGGCATCACATGCTTCAAGCTGAACAGGATTTTTGATTTCGCGCTGCAAATGATTTGTTTTGTTTGAAGGCTCATGAGTTCGTCCTTCAGCCCTTGAAGGAGGGCTAGACAATCTGCCGAAGCCACGGAGCTCGCCGTAGTCTGCAGCACAGCATTACCGGCCGTAGCCTCAAAAGAGCAGGAGACCTTTGTGTTTTGCCCAGGCAGCGGAGATCGTCAGCTTTCTGAAATGAATTGCCAGTCTAATCTAGAATCGCACCAATTCAGATCAATAAAAAGCATTAGCTTTGTGC
This sequence comes from Hemiprocne comata, assembly GCA_020745705.1. NCBI lineage: Eukaryota > Metazoa > Chordata > Aves > Apodiformes > Apodidae > Hemiprocne > Hemiprocne comata. The sequence goes on along the minus strand of CM036587.1, from coordinate 63,201,187 downwards.
ACCGACTCCCGCCAGCCCCCGTGCCGACATCACGACACACGCAGACACCCCTGGCCCCTTTGCCCGGGCAGGCAGCGCTGTACCGGATGTGCGCTGGGGAGATGGCGGCGCTCCTGCGCGTGGGCCGCTGCCCGCCACGCCGGCTACCTGTTGGAAGCAAGAGCCATGCCAGACAGGTCCAGGAAGCCGCACAACAACAGTTAGAATTTCACCTTCATTATGTACACATTTGGGGTATTTTGGATAAGCGTTCCCTTGGCTGCCCGGAGACAAGCGAGGGCCCTGGCTGGGTAAATCTGTATAGGCCGCGCTGGCCGGGGTTGTTGCCTGGCAACAGGCGACCCAGCAGAGCGAGGCGGGAGGAAGGTGGTCCCCTCGCGGAACCGGCGGGGCAGGGGCCATCAGCGGCCCTTGATCCACTTCAGTCTGGAAATGGGATGGTTTTCCTCCTCCGCTTAAATCGCGTTGGCTCTGCGAAGTCCCCGCAGAGGAGCGGGTGTCAAAATCAGGGTAGAGAAAAAAAAAAAAGGAAAAAAAAACAACAAGCAGATAAAGGATTGAACGAGGTCAGCAAAGTCCCCCAGGGGAAACTGCGCTGTGCCCTGAGATTGTCGAGGTAACGGCTCGGCCCTCCTTTCGCATTTGCACCGTTCTTTGACTTCCCCCTTCTCGGCTCGTCTGTCCGTCCCTCTGCAGTAGCTACAGTAAAACACCTTAACTCAGCTCCGGGAGGGAAGAAGGAGGGGAAGGGACCACCTTCAGAGTGCAGCTGGAACTGGAAGCTGTCTGCCTCAGCCGTTAGAAATATGTGGAGAAATTACCTATCATTCCCTGTAGAGACATCCAGCAACCATCCCAACCCAGCTTTTCAGTTCGGTGATAATATGCTCCTATCAGTTTTAATAGCCCCATGCTGGATTCAGGAGGTATTATGGATTGTACAGCAAGCATATTGTCATTAAATTAAATTTTCAGAACATTCCCCAGCTCATCACAAATACCACAGAGAGTAATCATAATCGGTTCTCAACACATGTGTAATTGCCTTCAGCTGGCGTTTTTTACAGTTGACATTGTTCAGCAGTGATAAGGTGATTGGTGATTTGAATACACAGCTTGTTTCATAGCTGCCGTAATTGAAATATGGTATGTGTGAATGGAAGATTACATTAAGACCTAGGATAATCACCTGACATGAGAGTAATTGAGTCTACAATCTGCCACTGAGTCTCTCAGGGAGGGCTGAAATGAAAAGAAGCCATTAGTAGATTATGCCACTGCTGGCTCGGCTCGGCGCTGCTCGGCTCGGCTCGGCGCAGCGCGGGAGCGCTGGGTTGGCATTCCTCAGCGCCGGGCCGGGCAACGCTGGCCCGGCCGCCGCCATCCCGGAGCGGGCGGGGAGGGGAGCAACGAAGGAGGGGGGCGGCACCGCCGGGAAGAAAAGTTGAACTTTTTGCGCGGGGGGGCCCCAGACTCCAGAGCAAATACTCTTCCGTCTGACTCGGGAAGTACTGCTTCCATATTGTCCTGTTGATGGAGACAAGAGGTCCGATCGCTCTATCCGATCTCTTCAGGAAGGGCAGGAGGAAAGAAAAGTGCAGCATTAATTTATCCTGGTGGGTTTAGGCATGAATTATCAAACTTAAGCTATTGTTTAACAGCTTATGAAAGGAATAAGTGTATGGAATATATATAAAAAAATGAAGCTAAAATGACCTAAGGGCAATTCAATAGGTTGCTGCAGTCCAGAAGCATTTAAACATACTTGTCATTTGGAATTTTAAAACTTATTCACAGAATTTGGTGGGAAACTATAAATCTGATGTTGCTTTCTGTTTGTTCACCTAAAGACACAATGAAGAGAGTGCCCTTGTTTATTAGTGTTTTTCATTATGTGAGCTGCATAAGACACATTCTTTAAAAAAATCAACTTTGGAAGTAAAATGAGGTTCATTATACAAAGGGTGACCAAGAGGAACGGTCTTATCTAACCTTTACAATTAAATGTAATAAAATGCCTGCAAATCTGAACCAAATATTTACTCCAGGTGTCCAGACTTAATGGTCAAAAGCATAATTGCTTTTTAAGGAGAATATTTTATTTGTTAGTCACCATGGATTATCATGAGATGGAAAAGTCTCTCTGTCTTCCTTTATTCCTTCCTTCAGAAGGTGTTACTGGGTTTTGATGTTTTTTGTTTTGTTGGTTGATTTTGTGTGTTTGTTTGTTTGTTTGACTTTACTGTACATACAGATCACAAACCCTGAACAAAGAAGAATTGCAAACCCAGCTGAGATAAATATGTCAGAATTACTGTTAAGAGGCTGATGCCCAGAGTGTTTAATGGCTTGAAAAGATGATCAAGCATTTATGCAGCTATCCCTTCAAAAATTATCATTGAGCCAATGATAATCCAGTTATAATAATGAGTACTGAGACAATTAAGCTTAGCATGCAGAGAAACTACTTTTTAATATTAAATAACTCAGTCTCTTCCATCTTAAAAAAACAGACCAAAGCAATTGGATTTGTGAAATCAGCAATTTTAGAGAAAAGCCATAATGTTCAGGTTAGAATCCTATATAAAAAGCCACATCCAGCGTAGCATAGCTAACTTGTAAGGTGTAATCCATTCAGGATCTGAGGTTGTCTTTGAGATGCTGCTACTGTAAAGGCTACAGTTGTCCCAGTGAGCCCATACGTTTGCAGAGCCAAAGGCTGTCTAATCTGCAAAAATGCAAGTATCAGTTGTTATATGTGAAACAACCAACTTAATGCTTGAATCACAAGCTCTGTCTGTAGGCTTGGCAGATGAAAAGTCCCCAACTGCTCATAGGGAAAACATAACAAATTTTATCTGGAAGATATTGAATAGCAGTAAACATGGAATGCATAATATATTTTCAATCACTTAAAAAAATGAAGGAAACCTAGCCACTTGAAAAAAAAAAAATTGTCGTATTCTCAATTATGCAAAAATGCATTGCCTTTGAAAATCTATTTTTCTTGATTTCAGCAATGATGATGGAGTCACTTAGATTTAACCAGAAGATGAGCATATGAAAAATAATTCTCTAAGCAATCAACTCTGAGTACTTAAAAGGAATCACACAGTTATTCTGCAGGTAAGCAGCATGGTTCTTTTGGGGCATGAAATCCCAAGTTTTTTAAAACTTGGTGGAGTTGTTTTCTTTTTTTTCTTTTTTTCAGATCTAGAGATACAGGGCATTCAACCACATGAGGAACTATAACCTAAGGAAGTTCTCAAAGTGTGTACTTTTGAGCAGCCACCAACTATCAAGAGCACAGGAGAACTCACGGAACTTCTGGACAGTTTGCTCAAGGATCTGTTGTGAGGATTAAAAACCTGGGGTTGTACAATGAAAGGCTTTTTGGGAAGTTTGACAGGTGCAAATGTCAAGGGAGAAAGCTGACTTATGTAGCTTTGGGGGATGCAGAGAAAAAGACCATCAGTTTCAGTATTACATGTTAAAAATGCTGCTTGAGAAGAGAGTATGAAGATAGTTCTGACCAACAGAGCCTTAAAGGACCCTTTTATCTCATTACTGCCTCCAAAGGCACCACATATTATCCGTTCTAATAACCTGCCTCTATGCTTTATCTTTTATGGAATGGCTGCTTCAGATGTTCTAATTTCTTTTTTGAGAAGTGTCTAGTCTATTGGACTTGTTGGGCAGTTCTTTGGGGTAGTGTGGCCAATGGGCTTGTCTACCAAGTCTGTCACGAAAAACATCCCAAGCAAAAGATTATCTGTACATAGTTACATGCCTGTATGAATTATATCTATTTTAAGAGCCATGGATTCAAGCTAGAAGAAAAAGCACACCTTTCCTTGAGCTATGCTAAACTTTCCTCTGGTAAAAGTTTCTCTAACATATATTGAAAAATGTAAGAGAAACTACTTTGCAAGTAGGGCAGACAGTCACAACTTTGGTTTGCTTGACTATAAATTGCTGAAACAATGCAACTTAAAAACAATACAGTAGCACTGTATGACACTGTCAATATCATTTATAGCACAATTTTACACAAAGGCTGAAGTATCATAAAAAAAGAAGTAAGTTCTATCAGGTGCCCTAAAATGCCTTATGTCATAAATAAGTCAGATTTCTGAGAGAAAAGCAATAAAGTTCCAGCAGATTCGATTTTTCCCTCTAAATAATCACCCTGACCTATTTCACTAACTTCACAATAACAGTTCTTGAAGAAGCAAGCAAACACAGTTAGAGACTTGTATGGCACACCCATGTCAAAGGCATGAAGAGGATGTAGAAGAGCATTGATAGTACTAGTATGCAAAAGACAACATGGGATATAAAGCAGTGCATGTAAAAGGAAAAAAGTATACTAATCAAAAGCAGTGGCCTGAATATTTATGAAGGAAGACAGTGACAAAATACTGGATAGCAGAGAAATTAAGTGGACGGATTTGGAGTTTTTAAAGATCTCTTGCTAAGTAAATATACCAGAAAGATAGGCAAAAACCCCCAAACTGCTTCTTTAACTTAGGAAATAATTTTAATCATAGTTGTCATATAGAACTTTATAAATTAATTAGGGGAATAACAACAGGCATTAATTTATCACTGGAAGAGGTATTATTGAGCTATTTACTTCAGAATTCCCGATTCCTAGTGTGTTTTTTTTCCCATTAAAAGTAATAACTTCTACAGGAACTATTTTTCTTTATTACCACCGGGTAAATAATCTTGTCTTTCTAGTGTCTAATAATAATAATAATAATATCTGTGTATAATCCATACATTACATGAGAGAAACATTACTGAAGATTATTACACTATTTCATAGCAGAGTATGAAGAAACAATGATATTTTTTAAAAAACAGCAAGGACTAATGACTTGTTCTGTCACTTTTAAAATCTAAAAAAAATTATAATTGTTTCATAAAGGAGAAAAAAATGATAAAAAGTTCTATCACCTGAGTAAGGTAGTAAAATATTAAGAGAATAACAGATAAAAAGAAATAAGCCCACGAGTGTTGATGCCAGAAGGACCAAAATTACTCTTAATTCATCAAAACAAAATCTAAGCATTCAAATTAGAAGAGAAGATGGCATAAAGGCTCCTAGATCATGACCGTACTACTTTCTGGAAAACAGATTTCTTGTTGCTACTTTCCAGCTGCACAAAACAGTGAACATGCCTAGTGCTGTGCCAGTAAAGAGTACTTCAACAGTACAGGGCTGTGTTATTTCATACAGAGGCACTTTATAATTAGACCTAATAATTCAAATTTTTCCTTCTTCCACCTATCAATTATCACTCCCATAAGCAAGGATTCCTAAGAATATAACTCTCTACCTTTAAATTAATCCTCAGAATATAGAAAGCCACAGTCCATTGAAGGTTGTCTTGTAATGCATCAGCTGACAAGGATCATAAGGTTTCAAAATGTCTTTTGCACATATAAGCTGTGTATAGTTTATTTGTGCAAATATTGAAAGTACTTCAGTGTGATAAAACCAATAACCCATTGTGTAGCTAATACTCAAGTAGTTGTTTTGATTTTCATCTTTGTAAAGTAGCACATACTATGCTCTCCACAATTCCACTGCTAGGTGTTTGCTTTTTTTTTTCAGTTATCTCCATACACAATCAATATAGCTTTTTAGGATGAGTTCTCAAGTAGTGTTTTGTGTTACCTCTGCATAATATCAATATTTTTTATCAGTTAATATTATTACAGCAAAAATAATTACTGTTTGTAAATGGGAGTTATTGCTGATCCTCACTGGAATGCAATAGCTTTTCAAATCAATATAGCTGCAATTATATCCAAAGCTTGACTTTCAAACCCAGGATATTTTACTTCCTGGGTAAAAAGGAAAATCTGAGCAAAGAAGAGCAAAAATCTAAGGAAAGAATAGTTACAAAATGAATCTATACTATTTCAAATCATGTGACGCCAGTTCTGGTGCAGTGGGATATGTAGACATCTAGATAATGACACTTCTTTCATCTAGTGTCAGTTTAAAAAAAAAATATTTCATAATCAACAGTGGTTCTTAAAAGCAAGGCTTAAGCTGTCTACTGTGAACGTGGGAAGCTGTGCCTGATTTGGGTCTCCAACAAAGATCCCATCCTGTTTCATTACTTCTAGCAGATACTTAGCAGTTGCCTACTGTAGAAGAAGTTGTCATTACTCTGCCACCGTATTAGCTTTAGACCATGCTATTAAAGGAAATGTACTTATTCTTACTCAGTGTTAGTGCCATCCCTGAAATAAGAAGAACAGGACAATTCCAAAATGCCCCAAAGTTACTTTCTGGAGACAAGGCTGTTGATGACTTATCCTAGATCAATCATCATTGAAGGTCGCCTGTCCTATTTGGCAATATTTGTTCAGTAACTAATAAAGATCTGCCTGCAGTTATTTATATTAGGTTATCATCTCTCCAGGGTGAAGCTTAATCCATTTTGCAATGTTTTTCCCAACAAGACAACATGAGTTTCTCTGTCTGAAAATGAATTAAGTGCATGGTTTCTAAATACGGGATCTGACATTGTTCTTGTTACAAAAAGCAATTTATTCCCCAAAAGGCTTATACTTCAAAGGTTATATAAAAAGGTTCAAATATCAGTGCTATCCATTTTTCAATTACTGGGCTTCCTAACACCACTAGCTTCTGGACAGATAAGCAGTGGTATCAGTTTTCTTATTCAACATCTCATAGTTTTCCAATTCAGCATCCCAGAGAAAGCAAATTTATTGTAATACATTTAGCTGATTTTGAAGCAGTAGTATCCTGATTGTTTCCCACAAGACTATATGGTATATCAAATAGTATCTAAAGGGATATTTATGAAGTGCTAGATACTAATAATTGTGATTATTGCTGTAGATTAGAAAGCTTGCACTATGGCCAGCCTTTCTTATCAATTTACAATTTTTAATAATAGAAAGAAAATAGATTTTGTCTACCAATGAAGATTTAAGACTATCCTGAGATAGTTCTCCAAACATTATTATACAGTTCAAACAAACAACAGTGAGAATTACAGACAGAACTTCTGCATAACATTCTATATGTGCTTGTAGCTTCTGTAAGAATTAGCGATACCAAGTTGAAGGATGTAATAAATAATAATAATAATAGCAATAATACTACTGGCTTTTACTTTTAACTAAACTGTTCTCTCTGATCAAGTTATCATACTACTCAAGTATAGTAATTAGTAAATTAGTAAGTATATTAAAGTGTTTATTTATAAAATGAATAAAATCCCTTTTGCTATAATTTCTGACAATACTTTATGGAAAACACTGCCAAGCTTTGACAGATTTTCATTGGCAAACTGTCATGGGAAACCTTTCAGAGTTATGGATCAGCACTGAGTTGTAGCAACAGGTCTAGGGTTTGCTTCTGCTAGGAATTCCTTGGAGGAGGCAAAAGAAATATTGATAAATTCTAAGCCTGAGAGGGAAGCTTGGTATGACAGATGAGTTACTTAATCTGCCAAAAAATACTCATCTGATGCTATATAAAATGTAATTTTGGATACAAAAGGTTGCTGAAACTCATTGTTTTCTATCTCAGATCAAGCCTGCAGTAAGAAATTATTTGTGTTAATCTGAATTTACTTCCAATTTATCTCTTTCTGTTACTGATATTTCTGACAAATTAATCTTTCATATTTCAGTAGGTCAAATGGATATTTGTAAGGCATTATTAAAAAAAAAAACAAACAAAAGAAAAATGAACCACTACAGATGAATGAGAACAAATGTTCAGAACCTGAAATGTTATAATACAAGTAATGTAGGCATAATGGATTATCAGACATAGCTGGTACAGGGATATGCAAGGCCATACTTTGTTCAGAAAAGATACAAATAAGTGTTGTGTTAACATTGGACATCAACAACATCATGGTCTATATTGAAAGAACAAAGAATTCATGGCATAGATAAGATCAATTATGTTCCAGAGGAAAGAAAATATGGAGAAAGGAGAAACATATTCCTCCAAGTTCTTGTTTATGTTTTCCTTTGGGTGGAGGAGAGCTTTACAATGCTGGTTTTGAGATTCTAACAGTCAGAAAATTTGATTATAAGAAATTTTAAGGCATAGTGACTTAAGCCATGGGTTTAAAAACAAACTAGAATAGCATAAAACAAAACAATGATTCATCAAAGTAAAATTTTCACAAACTAACCTTTTTGACAAAATAAGTCATATTTTACGAAGAGGATCATAGTGAACTTTTTGGGGCTTCTAAAAGACAAAAAAAAAATAAATATGCAGAACTAAGTGGGAAAATAACAGTAGAGCTGGAGAAGGTGTGAAATACAAGCAATGTAAAACAGCTAAGGATCTGGGTACAGGAAAGTCTACTACAAGTTGTCCTAAAGGGAAAACTATGAAAAGAAGGGATTATCTGGTAGAAGCAAGAATTGATCTTGCACATGAATTAATTTAATATTTTTGTGTATGACATAGAGAAAATACCGAGATTGTACTAATTAAGTCTGCAGAGAACAAAATGTTGTGAGACTCTGTCAGTCTCAAAGAATATTATTCAGAAAAAAACCAGGGGGATGAATTAAAGAGCCAAAGTTAGGTGATTTTCAGCAACACAGAATTAAACTTCAGTTTCTGTATATAAGAATGAAACATGCAATGAAACTTGAATACAACCCCATCTGGAAAAATGTTTAAAGTTGTCATTAGTCATGCTCAGGAAAAACAATTCAAACTGAGAACGTGTACATAAGTTACTGCTAGCATTGTCACGAGAAACACCATCTATGTAAACTTAAAAATATTCCACCTAATAATAAGGGGGTTGAAAAGATACAGACTGTCACCTGTAAAACTTGTGTGTCAGTCAACACAAAAAAGGGAGAAGAGTTAATTAAGCAAAGTACTATGAAGGGAGTTGACTCTATTCAGCCTGAAGAAGAGAAGGCCTGGGAGAGACTGTATAGGGGCCTTCCAGTACCTGAAGGCGGCCTGCAGGAAAGCTGGGGAGAGGGGCTTTTCACCAGAGAGGGCAGTGATAGGACACGGGGTAATGGTTTTAAACTGAAAGAGGGGAGATTTAGGTTAGACATCAGGAAGGAATTCTTCACCATGAGGGTAGTAAGGCACTGGAATAAGTTGCCCAGGGAGGCTGTGGAAGCCCCCTCCCTGGAAGTGTTCAAGGCCAGGTTGGATGAGGCTTTGTGCAGCCTGGTCTAGTGTGAGGTTGAAACCTGATGATCTTTAAGGTCCCTTCCAACCTTAACCATTCTATGATTCTATGAAAGTACAGTCATGTCACAAAATAGGCATGGCATGATAGAATGCCTATAAATAAATATAGCCTGGAAATAAGAAAGAAGATTCTGACCATAAAGAGTAGCATTCTTTCTAGCTAGGACAGTGCAATAAAGAAACTGATTTTGAAAAGGTGCTATGTAATTTTTTTATATAATAGAGTTGATAGCCATGGCAAATGGTTGAATGTGATGACTCAAAGACTGTTTTCCATCCTAGATCCTATGTTTCTAGCGGAAAAAGGAAACATCCACAAAACTGAACTGAAGCTGAACTGAATCAGGTAAGCTATTTACAAAATCAGATGTACTTCAAAAGGTGTCATGTCAGACATGATTAAGAGATTTTTTTTTAATTGATCCTAACACTTGGAATGGTAATAAATCTTACTAGAGAGATTGATTCCTTCTCCCATTTTCCTGTTCAGCTTTCTAAAACTACCTTCTCCTGTGACCATCAAGCCTGCTTTTCTGTAGGTTTCAGTAGATTATATGACGTTTTGAGGTGGGGCAGCTAAACCTTCTTTGCTTCATGTAGTTCCATCAAGATGTTCCCATGACAAACTCCACCTGAGGAAAGAGCATAATGGTTAGCCTGAATAAATTAATAGCAGTTACAGAATACTCATATTTCTGTTTGATATTTAGCGTTACCAGCTTCACTGCAATGTGATGCAGAGGATACTATGAAGGATTTTTTTAAGAAGCTTGTGAGTTAACTGCCTTCTTGAAAACACTGAATTTATTGAGGGTTCCCTCCTTTAAAATAATAGCAGAATTGCTAGAGCATTTGTAGCTGCTAAGTTCATACTTAGGTAAGAGTGTAATTACTGTGTAACATGTATGCAGAGGTTATAGAACAAGGTTTGGATTGCTTGCATTTTGTTCCTGTGGGTAAAACAAGAATCTCAGTTGGTACTTTGGCATTTATCTTAATTAATTTGTCATATCCTCATCTCACCTTAAAATCTATCCCAGTGCAGCTGATTCAGATACTTATTTGCAACATTTTGTTACTATTGCTTCTAAGGCATTGCTACTGCTTTTCTGTGGGATCAAGTAATCCTAGTTTATCATTACAATATTATAAATTACATAGTGTTCATATTCATATATACCATATTTGTTTGTCATTGTACTTAAAAGACATGGAGTACCTATTTAATAAAAGTATCTGAATTGGGAATCTTTGTTCTACTAGTTCTGGTTAGTAAGATGGATACACTAGCCTAAATTAGTTATTTTATTTCCTTCATAGATAATTAGCACTAGAGGGGATGGGTATGAGTTACCTATTAACTTCAATTGCTATGTTTAGCAGTGCATCTAGAAAAAATATATTATCAGTCACAGTAAAAACCTTCTTTTCTTATGTTTATTTTAAGAACTTATCAGCAAAGGGAAATTTCCAGCTGTGGTAGACTCTCACACAGCACTTTGTTCAAACCAGTTTGTTTATGTTACATGTTAAGCATATCAATACCTGCATTACTGCTTAACAGTGTTAATTTCTTCTGACTATAAAAGGTGCTAGTGAAATATTTACTACCATGGTATTGGACTAGCACTAAAGAATCTGTGTTTATATAAATTGCTTGATCAAATGGAGTAAAATTCTGCCACATTCAGTTATATACTGTTAGCTCCACTGACTTCAGTGCAGTCAGGAAAGAATTTGACCCTGTTTTATAAAAATTAACAGAATTTCAGCTTAGTATGCAGTCTTATAAAGTCATGCATACTTCCACATCAGGTGCCACCTTAATGAAACAGCTATTATTTATTTTCATATGGTTCAGAAACTGTTTTCTATTAATGAATTCTCATTATTGCATCTATTCATATAAATGGTGTTTTTAGCTTCAAGTAAGTAAGTTGTTATTGTACCACTGATGAGTTATACAGAAATATGAAGCTTAGCACACTGTAAATTGTTAGAAGTAATGAATATTTAATAACATGGATTTGCACACTATGATAACATAATTAATAGTGTGCAGCATATCTGGTCAAATAAATTAACTGCTCATAATTAGACTAAATACTCTAGTATCTAGTATCTAATATATTTTTTTTACCCCTCAAGGTAGCTGACATCTACAGTAAATAGTACAACTGCAGGACACAGACATGAAAGTACAAGAAGTAGTACTTAAGTAAAAAGGTAAATTCTCTGGTTAGGGGTGGGAAGGGAGAGTAAACACCTCCATTTTCAAACCCTAGGCTTTGCACGTGGTGAAAGCTCTGAATAGAGGCCTGCTTATAAGTGTCTCACTCTGGCAGTAGCCTAGACTCTAATCCCACCTTCCATTTGTATCACCTAAAGATCACTCTGCACAGACTACCACAACAAACAAAAAATTATGACCCCAGCTCCTTCAAAAGACAAGAGGAATAGGACTTCCTGTCCTTGAGATAGACTTGTGATACTGTATTTTATCTGCATAAAAAAGAGCATAGGGAAAACTCAGCAATCTTTGAGTTTATAAAAAACCTTTGCACACATGGATAGACATGAAATGCAGGTGTAAAATTCAGTGCTGTGAGATTTAGGTTAGTACAACATTTTTTTCTTGGTCTTTTATAGATAGCTTTTATAAATTCTCATTCTGTAACAGAGGAGTGAGGAATACTATAGGTCCATGTTACTCTACCTTGTGCCACGGTGGACATTAGCTCAATTTTCTATCATGTATTTTACAGTAGCACTAGTTTAAAAGAAACAAATTATTCCCACTCAGTTTTGGAAAAAAAATGATTTGGTATTTTGGTTATGTGCCTTCAGGGAAAAGAACAATAGCTAGGAAGCTTAAAAGGAGGGAGGCACTGACTAGAGTGATGGTGTTCTAAGTCACATTCTTGTTCTCAGGATTTACTACTTACTGTCTCTGACAGTTCCTTCCTGATTACCCTACCATTTTATGAATTCCACTGTGGATTTACATCATACTTTATATATGAATCCTCAGAACTTTACTTGCTTAAGAACAGCTTGAAGAAATATCCATTAGCAGAGGTGCAGGTATAGTCAAGGGATTTTTAACTTCAGGTTGTGGAATCACCTCAGGGATTGTGACATGGAGTCTTGGACTAACCAAGTCACTTTGTAGGTGTTGTGCCTAGAGCTAGATCCAGAAGGGGCTTAGGTATTGATTCTGTGATAGGTAAATAAGAAGTTAGCTTGGAAGACATGCAGATTTCAAATATAGAGTTTCAGGTCTTCTTAGTCAGCACCTGGGTTTTAAAAAATTTTTCAGCATTAAAGCTTTTGCTAGTCAAGTTACTAGGCATTGAACTGGTCAGTTAATTATTTTTACTGTATTTATCCTTCCTCCTCTATTTCTCCTCCACACATACCATGTATTGTGTGTCACAATTCAGAGGACTCACCCTGGATAGGCGACCCAAACGTTATTTATTCCTGTCTGAGAATAAATTGTTCTTAATTTTTAGATGCCTAATTCTGTGCTGTTGATACCACAAGTCAGAAAAACACCTACAGTTTTTATAGGTGTATTCCTAAGACAATACAGTAAAATCAAAGTCTTCTGTCATTCTGATATCCACAGAGACATGTTCTTGAGCAATGAAGTCCAAATAGTGGGTGCAATGACAGTCATGCTGGTCATTGAAGTCCAGTGCAGTAATGTAGGTATGATACATACACAGCCTAAACCTTTTCATTATTATAGAAAAAGCATCACTTTCCACAATTAATACAACACTAGAAAATAATAATAAAATATGTATTGGTGGCTACTAAATGGATAATACATGGCTTCTAACTAGCTTGGAAATAAACCCTGTGTTACCACAAAGCGTACAGATGCGTTATCTTTGGCTGGAGATTATTTAGCAGACATACTGAGGAAATACTACATGATGTAATAAGTCAGCTATTTATAATTAGAATGAAATTCTGTACTATATTATAAAACCAATGTAGTTTAACTTCATTTAGTTCTTTTCTATAGCAAGTTAATGTGATCAAAGTGTATCAAAGTGAAACTTTTCTATTCCTCATTTATTTAGTCATCTGTTCTGACATCAGTAAGTAAAATATTTAACCCATACACAGCCAATGTGCCTAAGAGACATTGGGTTTTGTGTGGTTTGGGGTTTTTTTTCTTTTTTCTTGTTAATTGTCAATATAATTGTTTACATTACACAGCCATTAAAGGCAATTTAAGTTGCCCAAGTGTAGTTGATGGATTTGCACAGCTGGAACAAGAGACCTTGTTTGGTATCTGGAAGCTTTATTGTTTGTGTGAATGTGAAACTGTGGAAATTCAGACTGAAAGGTTAGTAGTTGTAAACTGAGCATACATGAGAGGTCTTGAGTGACTACAAGCAACTGTGGTCATTTTTCTGAGCAGAGCTGAAATCACTCTATTAACCTAGTTTAATCTGAACCACTTAGAGTCCTCCATACCACTATATCTTTTGTAGATGTTATAGATCTAATTCTGGAATCCATTTAGTATTAAGATATTTGAGATTATTTAAATACTGGCTTCAAGTTTGAGAGAAGCATTTCTGCTGTACATGAGATGAAATTAATAGATACCAGAAACTATTGTTGCACCAGGAAGGCCATGCCACTTGCTAGTTTGAACCAGAAATGAAAGAAAAGAAGAGGCCAAACTGTCGTCCTACAAAACTCAGCTGATTGCTTTTACTTTGGTAAGAACTGGTCTAAATTGATATAGAAGAGTGCACCATTTAATTTAGTGTCTGAAAGATAAAAAGTTGTATGGCTCAAACACAGCCATTAACTTACCAGTAAGACTGTAAATTAAGGCTAACATAAAACGTAGGCAGTACATAAACAATGGTTAACTTCAGCCAAATAGTGAATACCTGCAGCTGGGTTTGGGTATGCCAACTACTTTTCAAAGCTTGTGGTAAAAGCTGCAGGATGTTTTTCTTATGGTTATTCTTTTTATCAATTCATTGTTGCATTTATGTCTTACTGTTACATACATAATTACAAGCATAGAATAAACTGAAAAAGCTTACTTGGCTCTGCCCTACATTTCTTACAGCCATGATGACATGAAGAGCACATAATGGGGAGTGCAAAGGGGCAGGAAAAAGGTTATGGGGAAGAAATTCACTGGATGTCTTAGTTGCATTGCATGCCTTGATAATTTCATTAAGCTGCCTTCCTTCCTTCCTTCCTTCCTTCCTTCCTTCCTTCCTTCCTTCCTTCCTTCCTTCCTTCCTTCCTTCCTTCCTTCCTTCCTTCCTTCCTTCCTTCCTTCCTTCCTTCCTTCCTTCCTTCCTTCCTTCCTTCCTTCCTTCCTTCCTTCCTTCCTTCCTTCCTTCCTTCCTTCCTTCCTTCCTTCCTTCCTTCCTTCCTTCCTTCCTTCCTTCCTTCCTTCCTTCCTTCCTTCCTTCCTTCCTTCCTTCCTTCCTTCCTTCCTTCCTTCCTTCCTTCCTTCCTTCCTTCCTTCCTTCCTTCCTTCCTTCCTTCCTTCCTTCCTTCCTTCCTTCCTTCCTTCCTTCCTTCCTTCCTTCCTTCCTTCCTTCCTTCCTTCCTTCCTTCCTTCCTTCCTTCCTTCCTTCCTTCCTTCCTTCCTTCCTTCCTTCCTTCCTTCCTTCCTTCCTTCCTTCCTTCCTTCCTTCCTTCCTTCCTTCCTTCCTTCCTTCCTTCCTTCCTTCCTTCCTTCCTTCCTTCCTTCCTTCCTTCCTTCCTTCCTTCCTTCCTTCCTTCCTTCCTTCCTTCCTTCCTTCCTTCCTTCCTTCCTTCCTTCCTTCCTTCCTTCCTTCCTTCCTTCCTTCCTTCCTTCCTTCCTTCCTTCCTTCCTTCCTTCCTTCCTTCCTTCCTTCCTTCCTTCCTTCCTTCCTTCCTTCCTTCCTTCCTTCCTTCCTTCCTTCCTCCCTCCCTCCCTCCCTCCCTCCCTCCCTCCCTCCCTCCCTCCCTCCCTCCCTTTCCTCCCTCCCTCCCTTTCCTCCCTTTCTCTCCCTCCATCCCTCCCTCTCCTTCCTCCCTCCCTCTCCTTCCTCCCTTTCTCTCTCTCTCCCTTTCTCTCTCTCTCCCTTTCTCTCTCTCTTTCTCTCTCTCTCTTTCTCTCTCTCTCTTTCTCTCTCTCTTTCTCTCTCTCTCTCTCTCTTTCTCTCTCTCTCTCCTTTCCAAATGCAATGTAGCTGGAAAACAAGTTCTGTATTTTCAAGTGCTGAAACCTATGCCTAAGCTGTTAAAAATAATAATGAAAGAGAAGTCACATTTGTCATTTTCAGAATTAGGGTTTTCCATAAGTGCTGGTAATGTTATGAAAAACTGTTTTCGGTGTTCCTTCTTTCCCAGTCCTCCCTAAGTCTCTGATTCACCACAGATTATCCTTTTCACTTTAAAACCCATCATGTTCTTTACCTCTATTACTTTCCCTCCCTGTTTTCTTTCCACCACAACAGGAAGTCTCCAGGGGAATTTACTAGATACATAGATGCCTTGGAAGGGAAAGGAGACAGACAGCTGTAGGTTATCTGAGGGTGTGGGCTGTATGAGAATTTATTTTGAAAAAGAGGTGCAGGTTATCTGAGTAGCAGCTATATACAGGAAAATATGGTAATATAATACCATTGTAATTCTGATACATTCTTGCTAGGCTTGTGAAAGGACAGATTTGCTTTTCTGAAATGTGTGTATCTATACAATTTCATTTCCTTCATGAAAGCAAACATGTATAACATAGATTTTAGCGTTTATTCTTCTCTTTTATAGTCTGATTTTACATGTGCTAGTAAGGTGTAATATTACACAACTACTTTTTTTTCCATGTTATGTTTTATATTGTGACAGGTTAATTTTAATTAGGGCAACTAAATGAAACGTGGCAAAAAAAATTTTTTCTCAACAAGAGAGAGATGATAAAGAAACTTACTAAAAGAAGAAGGGTAATCTAACACAGAACTCTTGATATTATGTCATGAATGGCCAAGAATCAAGAAAGAGTGTTTCAGAAGTCAGCTCTTCTCCAGAAGACCCTGGGCTTTATTTCCAAATGTTTGATAGTTCTTTTCATCTAAGCTGAACATTTACAACTCATGAATAAACAATGCTCTTAAATGTCCCTTTGATAGTGATCCCTTCATATTATACCATTAGTTAGCAGAAAGATACAAGCTTCACTAGCAAAGATTTCTATGTTATAAGTTGACTAACTGTGCAGTGAAATGGTCATCAGAAAAATATTTAATAGACAATTACTAGATGTAACACTAAGACTCATCTTTTCCTTTCTTATTTAAATTTGTTATTCCAGCAGCTTTGATTAAATATTTTTTAAAAAAAATTAAAATGAACAGTCATATTTTCTAATGTAACTTTCTTTCCTCAGGTGATAGAAAACAAAGTTTACAGTGTTCTTTGACAATAACTAGATGATGATTATTATTATTATCGTCATCATTACCACCACTGCTGCTACTGCTTTATCAATAAATTGTCTTTGGTTTATTTTAAGAAGTTAGGGTATGTTCTACAAATGTATTTAGGAGCCTAACTCCTAATCCAACTCCTTAAACACTGAAGGAACATTAATTGATGGTATAATCATATCATCAAAAATATGATCTTTTTAAAGATGTGCACAGTGAGAATTGCAGGTAACAAATCTGTTATTTCAAGTGAGGGAAATCAAACATCCATTATGCACTAATATAAATTCTCATAGGCAACTGGTAAGGGTAGAAAAAACAGGTTACTAGTGAGAGAACATTTTTCATAAAGCGACTGCTCTATTTCTTACGTCTTAGCCCTAATCCTTTAAAAACAATCTGGAAAGTAAACTGTGTAATTCAACTCTGTACTAAGTCATTTTATGACACATCACGTTTTTGCAGTTTTCCCACATTCCATCCTTAGTTGATCACTTTCCTTTCTCAGAGAGGCTAATTTCACAGTGATGGAAAGGCAGCATTGCCCTCCACTTTCTACTTTACTAAAAGCATTGCCTATTCTGCTGGAAAGGAGAAATTCCAACAGGATGATGACAGAACATAGAAGAATGCTGCATGCTCAACTGTGCATTTCTACAAGTTGGTTCTCTGAGATCTTCCAGTTTTGTTCCCAGTAGAGCCTCAGCTGAGTAGAGCCCTGTAGGTAACACCTGCAAAAATATAGTTGTTTTCAGGAATAGCGTTCAGTGCCCTTAAAAAACTGGGGTAGGGTTAATGCAGTGAGGAACTTTCAATTTTGCCAAACATGAATAAGCTAATCTTATTGAATCTGACAGTCAATAAGACTTAATTATATATTTTCCACTTTTTGTATTCAGAGTAGGTAACTGGGGCAGAGGCTGGGTGATATTACACAGATTAGTGACTGTACTGAGACTTGACCCAAGTATTCTTGAATCCTAGTTTTGCAGTCCAGTGGATACCATGCCAGCCATCCAAATAATGCTTTTTGAACTCAGTTTCTATGGAATTCATTAGTGTGTCATCAGGATAATTGGAGCCTTAAATATCTATTTCTTACACAGCTATTGTGTTTTCATATAAAGGTATTGTGGGTTGTATGCAATTTTTACCTGTTTTTTTGTGAAATGCTGCATTTTCTGAGAGTGTTTTTTTTTTTTCTTTAACTCCAGATGCTTTTGCAAAAATAGAAGTCAGAGATTTTCCCTTGTCTTTATATCAATTTCTAAAAAAAAGTCATGGTAAGTGCACGTTTTAAAGTAACAGTAGCATATTACATTGCATTTCTTCTCCTTCCATGTTTCTGTCAGGCCCAAAAGTGCTAGACACTTAAGTACACAGTGACATTACCAGGCATAAACAAAAGCAGCTGTGGCAGAAGATAAAGAACAAAGCCCTCTAACTAATTTTTCTAACTTCAAAGATGAACTGAACAAGGAAGTAATTACATTTACAGCATTATTTACTGGCTTTTTCATTAAATTCAACAAAGACAGCAATAAACAATGCAGGAACAGCAAGGGACAGACTTCTAGCTTTGATTCATATGCTCACCTCAGTGCATATTTAAAAATCTGCTACTGGATGATGATTTCTGCTGTGCATCTGAAGGCCCCAGCCAGGACTAAGCCTTCAATATATTCTATAATTGAATTATTTGGAAAAAATGATGAGTAAACTCCAGATTTACATCAACAACTAAGAACTGATTAGAAGATAGTCTTGCATGACCCATGCTGTCTTCATGACCATTCCTCTCAGGGCATAGAACTTCAACAGTGGTTGCAAATGTACATGACGCCAAAATAACTACATAACTTAGAACAATATATCTGAAAAGAACAGGTAGATGATAAAGATGATAAAGAGTCCTTCATCCCACTTGGAGCAGTTTGTACTTTCAGCTTATTTATCTTTTATGCTGACTTAAGTGATTTTTATTGTGTAAAACCTCAAGTTTTTGTAAACTAACCAAAAGGTGCAGAATAAATGTTTATTATTTCTATTATTAGAAATAATTATTTCTATTATTTCTATTATTATCTAAGGGCATAATTTTTTTAGGAGCTACTTGAAAGAGAAATTCTGGCAAGTCTTCTAATGCTTCGTGGTGGTCAGGAAGCTTCTTCTCCATAGTCGTATGGAAGCCTGTTGAAATTTACGTCACTGATTTCACATGTTGACTCTAGTCTGTCAGTTCCCTGTCTTGAGAAGAGTGGCAGAAAGAGAGGTAATTTCTTAAGCAGAAAGAAATTCTGCCCCTTCTCAGAGAGTCTTCTTGCCCGTCTTCTTCGAGTGATTAGTCCAAGACCTTGAACTACTGACTTAGCAAAAAGCTTTTCCTTGAGTTTTTGATGTTTCTTGAATTATTTTCTTTAGACTGTAATAATTAACTGGAAAGACTTGAAGGGACATGAATAAAAAAAAAAATAGAAGAAAAACAGTGATCTAGTAGAATAAGGCAGGGAAGGAGAAAAGTTATAGCAGAGATAAAAAAACTGTAATAAAGGATGGTATTTCTAACAAGCAGTGAGTTTACCCGAGGTCAGAGGTATCAGTTTCAAACAGATGTAAATGAAAAGAAAGATACAGTTTAGCTGTAAACATTAAAAAAACCAAAAAGAAACAATCAGGAATGTAATGAAAAGGGTTGTGCGCTAGACTTTCAAAGGCAGGTAGAGAACAGTGGAAGGAAGCAAAAAGAATCACAGAATCACAGAATGGTTTGGGTTGGAAGGGACCTTTAAAGATCATCTAGTCCAACCTCTGAAAAAAATAGACAAAAACACTAAATAGAAGCAGGCCTAGTGAAAAACTGAAATACAGCCCTACCAAAGATAACTGAAGACAACTTGACAATCATGTGATTGAAAATAGAAGTGCATGAGCATGTCTTCTATGACAAAGAAGCAAGATACAGTTAAGACCATATCTAGATCCCCATAACTAATTACAGAAAAGCTGAAGTGGAAGGAGACCTCTAGTGATGGTCAAGTCCAACCCTCCAGTTCAAAGCAGAGACAGCTAGAGCTGGTTCCTCAGGATCTTGTCCAGTCATATGTTGAATATATCTAAGAATATTTCCACAACCTGTCTGGGCAGCTTTTGCTCATTGACTGTGTTCCTTTCAGTGGGCACCCCTGAGAAGAGCCCGGCTCTGTCGTCTTCACTTTTCTTTTCTCATCAGGTGTTTACAGACATTGATAAGATTCCCCCAGAACCTTCTCCAGTCTAAACAGTCCCAGCTTTCTCACATGCTCCTTATGTAGCAGGTGCTCTGAGCCCTTAATCATCTTTACTGGCCCTTCACTCAACTTCCTCCAGTATGTCCATGTCTCTGTCTTATTGGGGAGCCCAGAACTGACCTAGCAATTATGGAGCAGATCCTCCTGAAGGCTCTGGTAAGGCACATAGAAAATGAGGAGGTGGTTGGTGGCAACCAACATGGCTTCACTAAGGGCAAATTGTGCCTGACAAATCTAGTGGCTTTTTACAATAGGTCACAGTGTCGGTGGATAAGGGAAGAGCAAGGTGTCCCTGCCCATGTCAGGGGGGTTGGAACTAGGTGATCTTTAAGGTCCCTTCCAACCCAAACCATTCTATGATATGATTATATGTTTCACTCTAGTGCTGAGTAGAGGGAAGGATCATCTCCTTTGACCTGCTTGCAACACTCCTCCTAATTTATCCCCGGAGGCTCTTGGCCTTCTTTCCTGCCAGAGCACATTGCTGGCTTATGCTGCCTGTCCACCAGGTTCCCCCAATCCTTCTCTGGAAAACTGATTTTCAGTTTTTTTTGCCATGGCCTATACTGGTGTATGGAGTTATTTTTCCCCAAGGGCTAGATTTTTCATTTCCTTTTGTTGAACATCATGGGATTCATGTTGGCCCATTTCTCCAGCGTATCAACCCTTTGTCCAGCCAGTCAGTCCTTCCAGTTTTGTAACATCAGTACTAAGGGTGCACTTAGGCCCGTCATTCGAGTCATTAATGAAGATGTTAACAGTACTGGCCCCATTATCTACTCCTGGGGTACATCACTTGTGTCTGGCCTCCCGCTGGACTTCATGCCACTGATCATAACCCTTCAAGCTCAGCAGTTAGGCCTGCTTGCAGTCCACCTTGCTGTCCCACTTATCTGCTCTGTAATTCATGTTTGTCAATGAGAGTGTTGTAGGAGACAGTGCTCAAAGCCTTGCTGAAGTCAGTATAAACTCAGCCTTCCCTCATCTACCCAGCCATTTTTCTCATTATGGAAGTCTATCAGATTGATATTGTAGAGCTCATCTTGGAAATGATACTATAGCTATCTGGTGTGATGGAGCTAGACACAGACTTGAAGTAACAGTTTGTTTCCCTCTATCAGGGGCTCTCACTTCACACGACTGTGTATAAGAATCATGAAGAACAGCATCATGTGGAAAGCTGTGTTCACTCTGAAGGCAGAATTGTTCCAAAGAAAGGGGTAAGCTATTCCCTCCCTGGCTGAGACTAATGTAAGTGAAACACTCAAAGACTGATCTGATAATTCAGTTTTGCCCAAGATATTTTGTTTTCATTGCATCAGGGCTTTTACAAAGGTTGCTTTTCTTTATGGGGGAGGATAGAAGGGAACTTTCAATACTGTATTTATATTAAAAGAAAATGCTTAATTAAAAAGGGTTTAATTGCATTTATAGCCCAACTTCTATATCTTACTTCCCCCTTTTTTTTTTTTTATGACAAATCTCAATTAGTAATCCATAAGTCATTTGTTATTGATTTAGTTTTTCTTATCATGGGCTGTACTTAATGTTAAAGCTATGATGTCATATACTTGTTTTACATAAAGTGGAAATTTAATCACTTTATAGTAGAAGCTCCATATAATCACAGAATCATAGAATCACGGAAGTGTAAGAGTCGGAAGGGACCTCTAGAGATCCTCTAGTCCAACTCTCCCACTGAAGTAGGATAACCTAGAGCCTGTTCCAGTGCCTTGTCACTCTCATTGTAAAGAAGTTTTTTCTTATGTTTTAATGGAACTTCCTGTGTTCCAGCTTCTACCCATTGCCCCTCGTTCTGTCACTGGGAACTACTGAGAAGAGCCTGTCCCCATCTTCCTTGTACCCACCCTTTAGATACTTGGATACATTGATAAGGTCTCTCCTCAGCCTTCTTATCTCCAGGCTAGAGTCCCAGCCTTTCCTCATAAGAGAGATTCTTCAATCCCCCTATCATCTTTGTCACCCTCCTCCCGACTCTCTCCAGTAGTTCCCTGTCTCTCTTGAACTGGGGAGCCCAGAACTGGATGCAGTATTCCAGCTGTGGCCTCACCAGGGCAGAGTAGAGGGGGAGAATGACCTCCCTTGACCTACTGGCCACGCTCTTCTTTATGCAACCCAGGATTCCATTTGCCTTCTTGGCCACAGTGGCAGACTGCTGGCTCATAGATAATTTACTGTCTATCAGGACTCCCAGATCCTTCTCCTCTGAACTACTTTCCAGCAGGTCCACCCTTAACCTATGTTGGTGCTTGGGGTTCTTCCTTCCCAGGTGCAGGACCCTACCTACACTTGGCCTTGTTGAACTTCATTAGGTTCCTCTCTGCCCAGCTCTCCAGCCTGTCCAGGTCACACTGGATGGCAGCACAGCCCTCTGGAGTGTCAGCCACCCCTCCCAGTTTTGTATCATCAGCAAACTTGCTGAGGATACACTCTGTCCCCTTGTCCAGGTCATTGATGAACACATTGAACAAGACCAGACTGAGTATTGATCTTTGAGGGACACTGCTGGTTACTGGCCTCCAACTCGACCCTGATCCATTGATCACCACCCTCTGAGTTCTGTCACTCAGCCAGCTCTCAATCCACCTCACTGTCCACTCATCAAACCCACTCTTCCTGAGTTTCCGAATGAGGATGTTATGGGAGACAGTGTCAAAAGCCTTGCTGAAGTCAAGGTAGATGACATCCACTGCTCTCCTCTCATCTAGCCAGCCAGTAATGATGTCACAGAAGGCAATCAGGTTGGTCAAGCACGATTTCCCTTGGGTGAATCCATGCTGACTTCTCCCAATGACATTCTTTGCTTTCACATGTTTTGAGATGACATCCAGAATGATTTTTTCTAACACCTTACCAGGGACGGAGTTGAGACTAACCATCCTGTAGTTCCCTGGGTCCTCCTTCTTGCCCTTTTTGAAGACTGGAGTGACATTAGTCCTCCTCCAGTCCTCAGGCACCTCTCCTGTTATCCATGACCTCTCAAAGATGATGGAGAGTGGCTTAGCAATGACATCTGCCAGCTCTCTCAGAACTTGTGGATGCATCCCATCAAGACCCATGGATTTATGGATGTCCAGTTTGGCTAAGTGGCATCTAACCTGGTCCTCCTTTACCAAAGAAAAGTCTTCCTTTCTCCACACCTTATCTCTTATCTCTGGGGTCTGGGATTTAAGAGGGCTGGTTTTTGCGGTGAAGACAGAAGCAAAGAAACATCTGCTTAAAAGGGCCTAAGTCAGTACTGAACCTCTAAAAACTCATGACCTGTGATTTGCTGATCATAAACAACAGTTTTAATTTGAAGCATTCTGCCTAACTCTGGCTATTTCAGCACAGAAGTTGGTTTTCAAGAGCATGTCAGTTTTGAGAGAAACAATAGTGCCGTCTTCCTGATATTCGGATTCAGGTGACAGTAGCAAAAAACTGTAGTAACTAGAATCAGAGCAGCATGTAGCATCGTGGTGAAAGAATACCTGATTTAGGAATCAAAAGATCTTTTAACAAATGGAAATCAGTACTTGATTGGGCAAAGAGAAAATCTGTACCCTTTTTCATCATTCTAGGATATGTGTGTGCTAAGCCAGAAGCAGGCAATATGTCTTGCTATCATATTGTGTAACATTCCCAATAATACCTGATAGCATTGGGGTTCAGTGCAAGACTGCGTGTTAGGAGAAAGACAAAGAACGCAGATCCCTGCATTCAGTGAGAGGTTGTTAACCCACATATGCTCTTCCACTAGCAGTTGCTATAAAAATTGCTATACTACTCAGTCTGATTAAATATGCTGTTGCTGAACTCAATATAAATTAATGCTTTAATGTCCTAAATTCTGGTACAGAGTATAGAGATAAGCAGCATCCGCTACTTGTTTGACTTCTTGGTCTGTCATAAGGCCAAGCATAACTTGGAATGGTAGAAATGCCAGTATGCAATGATAGCTCCATCAGGAAAGATATTTTTTATCTTGATCAACAGATTTTCCTGCTGAAAGATATTCAGAATGGAAAGAGGGATGTGTGTTTAGTTTTTGCTCAAGGCATGCCAGCATTAAGGTAGGGGGGAAAAGTCTGAAAAACTCTACTTTAGAAGAAGAAAACATTATGTAAATGAGTAAAATTACCAGTTATTCATTTATAATATCTGCCAAAAAGGATAGTGTATTTGGCTGCTCAAACTGTTTATATTGGGTCAGTTGCCTCGTTATGTTTTCAAGGAGAACCAGAAAAAACAAATTGGTTTTATACATAAATCTGAGACTAGAAAAAGGAAGAATTACTTACTAAATAAATTATTTTTAAATCTGTAAGTAAGAAAGTTGAAGGCTTATTTTACCAGGTTCGGAAAAATGGGATGTTCTCTGAATATTTCTTAATGAAAGAAAAGAGAGAGCTCTGGAGAAGTTAACTGGTAACCAAATTAATCTGGATTGTGCTTCGTTGCTACTCTTCTCTCTTGTCTTCTTGAGAGAGTACCATATGCTAACACACACATACATCTGCAAATAGAAAGGAAAGGGTTCAGAAGTCCCCCCATTTTTTCTGCTACATTGTTTCTGCCTTATCAAGTAATCTTATCCCCAGTTTAGGTGAGAGAGAAAATATACCATACATTTGTGAAAGGGATAAATGTTCACAATTGCTTTTTTACAAGGTGTTAAGTGATTTCCATATTTGGGGGATTTTTAAGCCAACTAGCTTTGGAAGTGAAATTGATACTCAGGGGTCTTGTGAATGGACCAAATGTAAAACCCTTTGACTTCTCTCACTCTTGGTCTCCACAGGAGGTTTTGAAGCTGAAGTTCAGATGTACAAAATGAGATTATTTGCATCTACTCTGTCTGGACTATACAAGAGTGTAAAATATCACATCCCAGCTTCTGCTGAGACTTAGGCAGATGACAGAACTATGGTTGCATAGATACTTCAAGACTATTTATATTGCCTTATTTAGACAAGTACTTGGATGCTTAAATTAAACTCCTTGTTTATGTTAGGAGGAAAGTGTATGTTGTGAAAGAGCAGCTACTGGCACCTTGGTTACATGGTGAAAGTCCCTCCTTGAGCTGACTGTTTTGTGGGTGGTTTTTATTAGGAGCAAGGATCTTAAATTAGGCCCATAATTCAGTATTAACTCCATCTTCTATGAGAGATAATTAGAAGATTTTGTACACAGAAGTATATTACAGTTACTAACAGAAGGAAGACTTACTACACAGGTAAAAGGCCTACATATTTAGTTCATCTGATTTGATAATAGATATTAGGATTGGTGTTCTGACTAGAAATAAAATATGGTGTGTGTCATACAAACAGATTTCTGGTTTCAGTACTTTTTCAGTTTTCCAGTTATTGGCCTAACGAAGTCTAAAGAGAACTCAAATACTGCCTTCTTTATTATAATTGACCTTAATGTTTAGAACATTAAGGACATGTAGGAAATGAAGGAGTTATTCAGAAATACTTTCAGAAGGAATCTGCACAGGCTCCAGGAGTCCCAAGGACTCGCAGGCACATTGTGACTTTCCCAGATGTGATATCAACTAGGAAAACAGAGCAGTTGTTGGAAGAATGTGAAGGTTATCATGCAAAGCATGTTTATGTCGTTCAAGTGAGAGGAAATGATGGCAACTACCAGAGTAGTGAGGGAACTTCCTCTTCACAATATCCTGACTTTAATTTCCTTTACTCAAAGCTATATTAGTCCCGATCATTGTCAGAAGAACCAGGAATATTGTCAATGCACAAAGAAGGTATCTTCAAAATTTATAGTTTACAAAATTAATGCATGGATGGTTATAAGATAATTTTCTAACTAAAGTACCATTTACCTTTTTTCTGTCTCTACAGGTCAGCTCTTTCTTAAACTTCAAATTACTGTCACTATGGTTTCCCAAATATTTTCCTCTTAATTTTATCCTTTCTTTGTCTTCTCAATTAAATGTATATGCTTCTAATTGTCCCATCTTTTTGCCCTCTGGTCCCAGTTCAAAATCATTGCTACTTTCTACATCAGCTATTCTGAGAAACTTAATGTCAGAAGTGATGTCTTCTAAGGCAGAGAAAGCTGGCATTAGTTTGAACTAGTTCAGGAGTTGCTCCTTGTAGCTACCCCAGCTAATCATTATTCCCTGTTGTCTTCAAAGTAAAGCTTAACTTTCAGTTTTACATTACTAACCTGCTTTTATTGGCTTTATCTGAGCTGTTCTTTCTAGAGCTGGATGGTATTTCACCACCTTCCTGAGCTGGCAGGCATACAACAGCATGATCACTTAGAGAATATTTTCTTTTGTGCTAATATAAATAAATAAAGTATGTTCTTCAAAGTCTGCAATGTTTTTGGATTAGCATATCCTTTAATACCAAGAAAATACGTTTGTAGAAATTTTATTTGACTTGCTCTCTGTGTTGTGGCTGCCCTACAGTAGGACCAGTTGTACAACCCGTAACACTCAGAGCCCTGTTCAGCAGTAAGTTCCAGAAGTCCAGATAGATCAGAGATGTAGATATCTGAGAGCACAGAAAACAAAATCTGTTTAACCAGGTATAGAGAAATACTTCAATGTAAATTTCAATGTGTTTCTGCTCTTTAATGATACCAGCTTATCTAGCTTACAAAATAGCCCTCTGGCCCTTTCCTTCTAGCACTCAGACCATTAGCCATACCCAAAAGAAGAATGACAAAGTTCTTTTGTTTTTCTCAAAAGTGTACTTGTGGCAATGGAAGTCAGAGCAATAGCCTTATTCTTCTGTAATGTCTGTGTAAAAGGGGAAAGGGATTGTAGTAGGCTTTTGTGCCTGGACTTAGTAAAATGGTACTTTTGACTGTTGTTTTAAATGGAGTTGTCTAAACCTTGCTGAACTGAGGGCACCCAGTTGTCCCACCTAAACCTGCTTCCAGGTTTCTTAGCTTTATCCTAAACTGGGGAGGTGCTTCAGCTCTAGGTCTGGAAGTCTCAAATCAGGTGCAAGCTTGAACTTTCATGTAGTGTTTCTAGCCACATTTTTTTTGTCAGGAAAAGCTCAAAAGTGAAAACTCAAAATGCTTGATAGTCATAAAGCCATTAAAATACTCCAAACTTACTGCATTTGAGAACAAACTAATGGCTATTTTTTGAAATGTACAGTTTGTGAAGCTGCAATATGAATATATTCTATCATGTTTTTGCTGAAAAATGTTAGTTTAAATATAGTCTTTCAGGAAAAGCTGCTGCAGTATTTATTTCTTTGTATAATTGTGGGGTGATAGGACCTGATAGCTTTCCCTGAAAAAAAAAGTTTACAAATATTCAAGACCATAAATCTGTAGGGGAAACAAAATACAGAAAATTCTTGTTAATGCAGTACATTTTCTGGTAATTTTATAGTCTAATTTTCAGTGGTTCCCTACAGAATGAATGCAGTTCAGAAGGCAATTCTATGAAGTACTTTGTGGATAACTATTATCGGCTAATTATTAGAAATTGCATGTTGTTGTTAATTGCATAAATAAATTGTTTTATCTGAAAGCCATTTAAAAAATGTTGGGTGTTTGAAGCATATATGGTTTTGATGTTCCTGTATAAAAGATTTAACTCTTTAGCTCTAAAATAATGGTATGGTGCTTTAAATGACTTTTTTTAATCTAATGCATTGAAAGGGGAAAGAAAAAAAAGTGGATTTCAAAGAGATTTTTTTTGTGAAACATAGCCTGATGAACCTTCAGACTGAGATGTAATCCAGCTGCTGATGTTTTTTGCAAATACTGAATCCATCTCTATTTTTTTGGAATAATGAAAAATAATTTTATGTAAATCTATTTTCACTGACAGTAAAATTTAGAGTAGCAGACAGAGAATTTGAGAGATCAGGATGTTTACTTTGAATTTTCAAGTTAAAAGAGACTTTCTACTTTTTTTCTTAAAATGTTTGCATGAGATTGTTCTTAAATTTGAGAGGCTGGACCTAACAAACTAGAACCATTAACTGTTCTGATTTTAGTCAAGGAATGTAAAGAGATTTTTGCCTAGCTACTCATTACAATTATGCTTTTTTTTAATGTATATCTGGGCAAAATCAAGAGCTGTAGAAGTTTCTCTCTCTGCATTCCTTCAGCTTTGTAAACTCAAGGATAAACTCAGGTGTTCAGGCTGACTTGGTAGACTTTTTCATTTACTTCTACTGTATCAGAATTTTATATGGAACATCTAATTGGCTATAAATCCAAGCAGGTCCTATTTCTGTTCTGAAGTACTCAGTTGCAGTGGCACAGGAAGAAAACATGCTTTACCCAGGGGAAGGGTATAGCCATGGATATTGCCTTAGCAGTTGTACAGGTTTGGAGATTATGCCTGCTAGCGTAAGCAGTGAGCTTGTCCAAAGAAGAGTAATCTATGAATATTATTACACATATTGGATATTGCTGAAATGTTTGTGTTTTGTGCATAAAAATATAGGCCAAATCACACTTGCTTATACACAGAAAGAATAGGAACCCAGGGCAATAGAATCACAGAATCACAGAATGTTAGGGGTTGGAAGGGACCTCTGAAGATCATCGAGTCCAACCCCCTGCCAGAGCAAGACCAAAAAATAGGGCAGATCACTCAGAAAGGCATCCAGACAGGTCTTGAAAGTCTCCAGAGAAGGAGACTCCACAACCTCTCTGGGAAGCCTGTTCCAGTGCTCCACAACCCCTTACAGTAAAGAAGTTCTTCCTCATGTTGAGGTGGAACTTCCTGAGCTCGAGTTTGAATCCATTGCCCCTCGTCCTATCACTGGGCACAAGGGAAAACAGGTTGTCCCTGCCTTCTTGATGCCCAGCCCTCATGTATTTATAGATATTAATTAGTTCCCCCCTCAGTCTTCTCCTCTCTAGACTGGAAAGCCCCAGGTCTCTCAGCCTTTCCTCGTAAGGCAGGTGTTCCAGTCCCTTAATCATCCTCATAGCCCTCCGTTGGACTCTCCCAAGTAGATCTCTGTCCCTCTTGAACTGGGGAGCCCAGAACTGGACACAATACTCCAAGTGAGGTCTCACCAGGGCCAAGTAGAGTGGGAGGAGAACCTCCCTTGATCTGGACACAGTCTTCCTGATACACCCCAAGATACCATTGGCCTTCTTGGCTACGAGGGCACATTGTTGTCCCATGGATAACTTGTTGTCTACCAGGACTCCAAGGTCCTTCTCCACAGAGCTGCTCTCTAGGAGATCACCTCCTAACCTGTATTGGTGCATTTTGTTGTTCCTTCCCAGGTGCAGGACTCTGCATTTGCTCTTGTTGAACCTCATTTTATTCCTCTTTGCCCAGTTCTCCAGCCTGTCCAAATCTTGTTGAATGGCCACACAGCCTCCAGGTGAATCATAGAATGATAGAATCATAGAATCCTAGGGGTTGGAAGGGACCTCGAAAGATCATCTAGTCCAACCTCCCCTGCCAGAGCAGGGTCACCTAGAGCACATCACACAGGAACTTGTCCAGGCGGGTTTTGAATGTCTCCAGTGAAGGAGACTCCACAACCTCTCTGGGCAGCCTGTTCCAGTGCTCTGTCACTCTCACAGTAAAAAAAAATATTTCTGATATTCATCTTGAACCTCCTATGATCCAATTTGCACCCATTACCCCTTGTCCTATCACTGGTCACCACTGAGAAAAGCTTAACTCCATCTTCCTGACACTCACCCCTTTCATATTTGTAAACATTGATGAGGTCACCCCTCAGTCTCCTCTTCTCCAAGCTAGAGAGACCCAGCTCCCTCAGCCTTTCCTCATAAGGGAGATGTTCCACTCCCTTAATCATCTTTGTGGCTCTGCGCTGGACTCTTCCAAGCAGTTCCCTGTCCTTCTTGAACTGAGGGGCCCAGAACTGGACACAATACTCCAGATGCGGCCTCACCAATGCAGAATAGAGGGGGAGGAGAACCTCTCTTGACCGACTAACCACACCCTTTCTAATGCACCCCAGGATGCCATTGGCCTTCCTAGCCACAAGGGCACATTGCTGGGTCATGGTCATCCTCCTGTCTACCAGGACCCCCAGGTCCCTTTCACCTACACTGCTCTACAGCAGGTCAGCCCCCAATAGGGCATAGAGCAGAATCTGTTCCCTTGTAGGCCATAGAATCATAGAATGGTTTGGGTTGGAAGGGACTTTATAGATCAACTAGATCCAAACCCTCTGCATTGTTAGGAACACCTCCGACTAGATCATGTTGCTCCAAGCCCCATTCCACCTGGTCTTGAACACTTCCAGGGAGGTGGCATCCATAACTCCTCTGGGTGAGCTGTTCCAGTCTCTCACCACCCTCACACTAAAGAATTTTTTCCTAATGTCTAACCTAAATCTCCCCTCTTCCAGTTTAAAACCATTACCCCTTGTCCTCTCACTACAAGCCCTTAATGTTCTTATGCAAATTAGTTCTGTAGCTAATGGTGAGAAATTGGCACTCAAATCTACAGTTCATCTCTTCTTAAGGTAAACATCTGAGCTGTGTCTTCTAGACTCAAATGAAATTAACCTCATCTCTTTAAGGTGAATAAATTATTATTAGTGAAGGATGCTGGAAAGGTAATGAAACAAATCCCTTGAAAGTAATTGCCAAACACATGCAGGGTTTTCCACAATACCGTTATAGTCAAGTTGGTGACATATGGACTGGGTAAGTGGACATTTAGGTAAGTTAGCTGGACCATTGGGGCTGAAGGGTTTTGATCAGTGGTAGAAAGTCCAGCTGGTATCCAGTTAAGAGTAACCTCTGTCAGGGATTGTAGCTGGAGCAAAGCTGTTTAACTGAAGTTTGTGGGCTATAACTAGTTGAGGAAAATGACTAATAAGCTGCAGGACAGGGCTGCTTTTCAGACAATAGCAGGAAAGAACCTGGAGATCCTGGTTAACAGGTTGAATGTGAGTCAGCTGCGTACCGTTGCAGCAAAGAAGGCCAACTGCATTGTGGGCTGCAATGCAACCAGCAGATTAAGGGGAGTGAACCTTGCTATTGCTGTGGCATTTGTGTCCAGCTTGAGGCTTCCAAATACGAGGATGACTTTGACATACGAATGGTCAGGGAGCTGGAAGACATGCCATATGAGAAGACGCTGAGATAAATGAATTTGTTCAGTGTTCGTGTTAGGAAGAGAAGGCTGAGGGAGATTGTTATGCTGATTAATGGGAGGGCATGGAGAAGACAAGAGATGAACTCTTCTCAGAGGTGCATACTGATAGAACAAGATGCAATGGTCACATGTTATGATAAAGGATATTCTGATTAGAGATCAGAAAAAATTCTTCACCAAATGCCAGCACAGATGCCCAAGAGAGGTTGTGGAATATCCGTCCTTGGAGATACTAAGAGCTTGCCTGGACAATTTCCTTAGCAACTGGATCTAACTGATCCTGCTTTGAATAGATAACTCCAAAGGTTCCTTTCAAATTAAGTTATTCTATTCAGTGTTAGAAAGCAGAGTCTAATCTTAACATTTGTTTCTACACTACAAAAAAAAACCAACAAAAAGCAACATATATTTTGAGAAAACTAATTGCCATTTAGTAGTAATTGCCTAGGGATATTACCTTTGTGACTAGATGGATTTTAGAGAGAATTGCTTCCTGGTATGTCACTTGGCAGGAGTGGGGAGAGGGGAGAAGAAAATTTTTAAAAAAATTAAAAAGCATGACTAAATGCAGCACAGTTCAGAAAGTGCCACTGAACCCATATCAGTCTGTAGTGGCTGCTTGTGTTTTCTCACAAGTTGCCTCCTGGTGCCCTCTGTGCCGATTCTTATGTAAGTCACATTGAAACAATTAAAAATTATGAGTATTTGTAGATCATAACATAAAAAGTAATATTACAATTGATGTAATCTACTGCTATCTGGGAATTTTCATAAACTATTACAGTATAATGGTGCCTGCTAGCACTGCTATAATTAATTTAAAGATACCATTTCTGCTAAAACCCCTAATTTTCCAGAGCTTATACATCTGATAAAAATTCCTCCCAGGCTCAAACACAGGTTCTTGACTGTGGAATGAATTATTCAAAAAACATTAACAGAGGAAAATATTATAATTCCTTATGACATTTTAAAATGGGTGGTTTTTTTTTACTAATATAAATGCAGCAAGTGGAAACTGGAAGTGATGAATGGCTGCCAGCTTTAGCAGGAAGGAGGAAGAAATGTTGACAATGCTACTCTGAGTTGCACAAAGAGACTACTACAACCATGGATCACACCTCCTTTCAGTAGCTACACAACCTCAACCAAATTCCAAGTTTCCCATTTTGAAACATTGCTTTGACTTACTATATCTCTCTCTTTTTATGCTTAACAAAAATGTGTCTGTGGATTTTTTTTCTTTCTGAAACTACTGACTAAATTTAAGTGTTAGGTAAAAAAACCTGACATATGCATAGTTAAATATTTAAATTGAATTCACTACTTAGAACTTTCATTTGAGCTACAGGATTTGTATACCGTAATGGTACAACTGAATTATTTTATAAATCTGTTCTTGCTACTGAAGATGTAACATTAAGGTTGAATGCTTTCTGCATGGGTCTTAATGGCTCAACAGCCAAGAACATCTCAGCTTTTGCTCTTCCTTTTTAATAAATAGTGTAAGTATGGCATCTCTACGTCTGCTTTAAAGCAGAGATTGATTTGTGAAATTGTTTATAATATTTACTCCTACTGTCATACATAAATGGTGGTTATGATTGACCAGAAGATTTTATCAGACTTAGGAAAAAGATGCAATTGGGAGATACATGTACTAGCAACAAGTTTAACATAGTATTTTGTATAATATGATTAAAAGTTCATCAGAAGAGTTCAGAATATTGCCTTTTGAGGTGATAGAATATTAGGTAATGAGCATTCTGATTTAAATTTTACTCATTAAAAAAGAATAAAATAATGTCAAAGGAGAATTAATGGAGTTTTTTTGTTTTTTCCTTATTTCATTAAGAAAAAGGCTGACTATATTTAATGCTTTTAATTCTAAGTCTAGATTTTGGATAGTTGTCCATGGGCAAAATGAAGTAACTTCCATGTCTTAAATCTGAGCAACAATCAGTTATGGCTTGCTGTCTGAGAAAGCTATTGTTCTTCAACTGATCTCAGTCTCTTCACTGTGGCAATAGAAGGGGGTGAACAGGGGGGAGGAAGTTATAAATGCCTCTACCATCTCCCTTTATTGCAAGAAGCAGCAAACATCACTCACATCTGCTTTAAAGTACAGATTGTGGTGGATTTGTTACTACTTGGATTTATACTAGAATATAATCCCTTTTTCCTATTCAACACACATGGAATCATAAAAAAAGGGGCTGGAAAAGTCCTCAAGAGGTCATCTGCCCCATCTCTCAGAACCAAAGCAGAATCAACAATACATAAAACACTCCTGACAGTATTTGTCTACCTTGCTTTTAAAAACAATGCAGTGACAGAAAAGCCACTAGCTTCCTAGGCAGTCTGTCCCAGTGCTTCATTATTTTAGCATTGCAAGGTTTTCCTTATCTTAAATCTCCCTTCTTGGAGTTTAGGCATGTTACTGCTCATATTGCCAAGGAAAATGGAGAATAGTTTATTACATTCCTAATTGTGGCAGGCTGTGGTGTATTTGAAGATGAGTCTTTCTCCCCTCAATATCCTCTTCTCCATAATTACTAATCATCATGGCAGAAAGGATATAGCAGCAACATGAAGCAAGTAGCTCAGGGCCATTCCATTTTGTGGTGGCACAATTTTATGCTACATTTAAGTGACCAAGAAACCACAACTGAGGAAATCACAGCTATTCAAAACATGATCAAGTGCAATGCACATTATAGTCAAGAAAAGGACTGAAACTGAATCTGCAGTAGGTGAAACCAAATGTCTCTCTGCAGAACACCTCCCAAAATAGCTGTAATCTTCCAGATGTTTCAGGTATTTGCATTTCGCTTACAAACTTTTGATTCAACTTCTTACTACATTGCATGCTAGCAGATAGATTTTAAAAAAGTTAAAATGAAGCTTTTATGACAGCACATGCAGGGGACTTTGAAATGTGCTTTCATAAGGCTTTTCCTTTCATAAATCTTGGTTTCATGTCTGTTGGTAGAAGGTGAGCCATAGTCAGATATGGGAGGAGGGGCACTTCAAGAGAATTGCTTTAAATTGAAAGTGTAGCTATGCAGCTGATTAATTAAAGTTTTTCTAAATTATTCCACCTTATCAGGAACTTCACTTGTCCCCAGAACATTATTGGCAGGGCATGACCACTGACATCTCTTATTCTGTGTTGCTGTTGTGTAATTGCCTTGTTTCATTGCTTCAGCTTTGGTTGGAAGGCGTTAAAAAATTTAGTAAGTACTGCTACATAATCTTTACTTGGTATCTACTTGCTTTCAACTGATCTCCCATTTCCTGCCTAGAACTTTTTAATTTTGCACCTGGCTTGTGAAACAGATTCCTAGACAGCCTTAATTATTTACCAAAAACAACGACTTGGTGTTCTGCAACAGCAGGGACGTTTGTTAAATAAAATGCAACTGAATAAACATGAGACTCCCATCCCTCCCTAGTCTTCCTCAGTTCCTTCTGTTAAAGATCAGAATTAATGTATTCTTGCTTCCAGTACAATCACTTAACAGTTTGTTTCTGTATTTTCTTCTTTCTATTGAGAAAATTTTTACAATATAGGGCCTCGTAGGTCCACAAAGTGAGGTCTCCTTTTGATTTATTTGTAAATAGCAACATTGCCCCCAAAGCATTAGTGATGAGTCATACAGGTATTTCATGATGCCCAGAGTTTAAGGTAGGTGCCTTTTTTAGAAGTCAGGTCCCCTTTTGGAGACATATTTAAATTTTATTAGAATATCACTCTCCTTCAGCTTCTATTGGTTTCACTACCCAGCTGTGACTTGACAAAGATATTTTGATTAGAACAAGTTAAAATGGAAAATATTAGCTAAACAAGTCAGAGAGAAAATGAATTTTCTTTTTTAATTAAAAAATAACCTAGCACCTTTGTGTAATGATCCTAAAACAGTACAGGTAGGCCTGGTAGCATTGCTAATTATTAGGTGGTAATTGGTGCTTTCTGCACTAAAATTCCTTGTTGATCCTTAGGTGCTTTCTGAAACTGTAACTTTTTTCTAGAGCAGATGAAGAAAATTACTATGGGATTTGCATATAGGAAACTAGACCTCTAAAGGCTGTTTTGGTTCCTGTGTCTGAGAATAGGTCTGGGCAGCAGAAATGAGGATGGAGCTTGTCTCTCTTGACCTAAACAGGTATAGAAAAGAGAAAGTAGATCAGGGGACCAGACCCAAGCGGAGAGGAACTGTCAAGGGGGCGTAATGAGTTGCAGGCAAGGGAGAAGCGGAGACTGTGACTGAGAGCAGTACAAGGCCGAGGCAAACAGCATCTTCCCTGTTCTGCTGGCTTTCTTGTTTAATGGCAGGCTGTTGAGAAGGGAAAGGACAAGGGAGATATGAAGATAGTTATGATTTTAGTTTCCGGTGCAGTCACACAGAGCACAACAATGATCCTTTGTACAGTTATGGTAATGTCAATAAATTAAATTTATATAATGTATCTATAGAAGTATATATAAAATAAGAGATTGCAGAAGTAAGTAATTAATTTAACCCCACTACCTTGCTCACTGGCAAATTGCAGAATTATTTTGTCCTCATTTTCTTCTCACGGCCATTCCAGCTCTGTCCTCTCTAATGATCTCCCTGCTGTTTTGGCTCTGATTGCTCTTAACCACATACAACGGTTGTCTTTCTTTCTCCTATCAGTATCATCCCAAGGCACAGTAATGGGTATCAGGAGGAATAAACTGCTGACATTTGCTCTTGCATGTATTTAGGAAGGACAAGATCACAGTACATCCCCCTTCTCATCCAGCCTAGAATATTCTCAAGCTGCAGTATTTTTAATGCTTAAACTCTAGGAGTTAAAAGGAGAACCAAAACTTGGATTTCTGAACCCCATCATTTTTTATGAATTATTAATCACAAAAAAAAATATTAGTAAATGTTTGTTTTAGGAAAACAAGTTACAGGCTTTGGACGAGGAAATTGTCCATGATCCTGTAAACTGTATGCAAGTGTATGTCTATGTAAAGACAGATAGGGAAATGTTCTCAGTGTTACCTGCTCTACAGAGGGGTGCAATTTGTGGCTTAGCAGAGATTCACTGAAGGAATGTCAGGCTTCTGAGTTGTGGAAAACATTGTGGTCACATTTTCCCAAACAGATTTATAAAATCAACCTTTCTGTTTCTTTATTTCAGGACAAGATTCTTTAGGGATTGCTGGATTGAGAAATGAAAGGTTTCAGCTCTTAGAGTTTTTGAGAAAGGACTGAACTGGAGAATTAAAAATAATATTTCAGTGCCTAAAGAGAGGCTGTCAGACAGAATGTGGTCTTTCATATAAAGTTTTCTTTGGCACAAGATGAAGAGATTTGTTTGCTGATATAATAAAGTAGTAAATGAACAGAACTCTGTTACTGTTAAATTAAGTGGGAAGATTGATCAGTTCAAGTGGAGATACTTGGGCTTTCTATCCCAACATTCGAATTGTGTTCTGCTTAATCGTCACACATAGAATGTGCAATGTCTCTAAAAGCTAAAGTTTTTCTGTAAGTAAAGGAAAGGTTATATTTGACCTCATGACAAATTAAACAGTAGGATGGATGTTCATTATTTTATTAATGCTATTAATGTAGTAAGTTTATTAATCAAAATGCTAGACTGATAAAGCAGAAAAAATTATTGTTATATTTTCATTAATTTTGGCCACTTTCCAGTCAGTCATTATGCCTGGGATTATTAAAACACATCAGCCTTGAGCTAATGCTTCCATTGTCATAGAATCATAGAATCACAGAATATTTTGGGTTGGAAGGGACCTTAAAGATCATCTAGTTCCTACCCCCCTGCCATGGGCAGGAACACCTCCCACTAGACAGGTTGCTCAAAGCCCCATCCAAGCTGGTCTTGAATGCTTCCAGGGAGAACAAGCTGTTCCAGTCTCTCATCATCCTCACAGTGAAGAATTTCTTCCTAATGTCTACCCTAAATCTACCCTCCTAATGGCTGTCAGATGGAGTGGACCTCATTGTGGTTTTTTTTGCAGGACACAGGATGATTCAGACCCATAATTTTTTGTCCTTTTCACATGCTCATTTTAGGACTAGCCACATACTCAAGGTGTCAGGCATGAATACTGGAATATACACCTATTTATAATAAAGCATGCTGTCATGCATAATTTGCATAGCCTAGTTTTGTATGAATGCCCTTATAAAGGTATACAACAATCATTGTAATGACAGAGACTAAAACTGCCTTCACAGGCCAATATGTCAATATGCCAGTATTTAAATTTCGTATACCATTTTTTAGAGATGATTTGCACTATAAGATTCAGAACTAGGTAAAACGCATGGGTGGCACAGGCCTATAGGCTTCCCCATTGATCCTCTCTCTTGACAGGTGCTGGATGCCCAAGTTAAGCTGCTGACTGATTGTTATTGACACATTGTGGATAGGAAAGAAGCAGATGAGGCTCTCTGGGCAGAGAGACCCGTGAGCTGGAGCAGAGGGACCCTCCCTAAAGATCTTACAGACAGCAATGCCTCAGCTGCAATTTGCATTGTTCTGTTTATTATTTACTTCATTGATAAGGCTAAATCCTGAGGAGAGGCGGAATCTGCTGTTTTACGTAGTGCTGACATCTGCTTTTCAGGGTGTAATGGCTACTCTTTTGTCAGAGAGGCTTGGAAAAACTGTCGCCTCCATACAGAGGTGTCTTATTCTGGCAGCCAGAGTGTATTGTACATCTCTGGAACTGATGGAAGTATATCCAGGGGGCAGAAGTGTGGTGCTGTGGGTGTTGCTGGGATTTTTTCCTTTCTTCTTTAATTATTTTTTTTAATTCCTTTAAATAAATAAATAAATAAATAAATAGGAGGATGTAAATTTAAAACAACCTCTCTGTATAATGAATTGTCAGTTACGTATTGATTTTTTTTAGCTACACAGTCTGTAAACATTTCAAATTAAGTGTGTCTTGTCATGCTGCTCCCCTCCTTGAAGGTAACAGTATTAAAAACCCCTCCAAAGCCACATGCCAGGGCCAGTGCTGAGGTGTTTCTGGGGCTTAGGAGGCTACCGGTTCTCCTTCATGACAACCAGTAGTGCTGGGTGCATGGGGGCAGGAAGGAGCCCCAAGTTTCTTTCACTTGCTCTTCTTCACTGCCTTGGCTTATAATTTTTATCATTTTTGACCTTTCCATCTTGCCTGTACCCAAGGGGTCGGAATGTGAAAAGCACTATATAGTGTAAACATCACTGTGAAATAGCTAATTTGCCACAGTGGCAGGGGGTCTCATTGCTACTCTTCTACCTCCTTTTTCTTTCAAACACTTGACAGCACTTCCTCCTCCTGCCACCTCCTGACCTGAATCAGGGACAAAACGTGTGATCATTTGTTCATCAATTATGTAACATCAGCAGGACAGGAGGTTTTCCAGGGTCTGGATCCCCCCGCCCTTTCCCCCCAGTCTTTCCTCTCTCCTAAGACTTTACTGTAACACACAGAAAAATAAAATCGGGACAAATCAAGTCTTGCTTAAAGACCACGGGCACATACTGAGGGCAGTGGGATTGAGCAAGAGTGAGCAGAAGGGGTCAGATGTTTGTGTTTTGAACCTTTTCTGTTGCTGATTCCCATGCACTGTCTGCACTGAGTAAATGTAAAGTCTTCGTGCCAGTTCTTAGCCCTCTAGTGCCTGAGTTTTGTCACATCCATAGTTTTCTTTCTTTCTCCCGTAGCTTTTATGTGACCCCCAAGCTCATAATATTCCACACGCTGAGTGTCAGCTGAGTCCAAACAAAGAGACCTTTCTACTCTGGCAGAAATTCGTTAAAGTCTCCAGCATCAGAATTTACGGCAGTTTTCTTTTGAAATGCTTGACATTTCCTCACAATTTCTTAGATATACTTGGTGGGTAAAGTGCGTCATCTTTGTTTGAATTTATCACACATAATAAGCCATTTTCTCCCAGTTTAATGTCATCCCCTCGGTAACCAGGAGGTCGGAGGCAACAACGCAAAAACAGCAAATTTGTCAATGGAATGTGTAAAGCTTAGTATAAATTTATCTTGTCCTAATCCCTTGGCCTCTTTTCATACCATGATTTTTCATATGCATATGAGAATTTTCAGAGTATTGGTTTCTCACACATTTCACTGCCCATGGACAGAGCTGAATTACAGGCTGAGCTGTCAACTTCCATCAAGGCAAATTAAAAAAAAAAAAAAAAAGGTTCCATACAGTAAACTGTGCTTCACCCTCCCAACCTCCATGCTCTTCAAAGCTGAACGCTGTTCTCTCAATATTTTTTACTTGCCTAGACGTTGACATTCTCTGCAGAAATAAAATTATATAAATTAAACCATTTTATAACTTTTTCTCTTAATGAACTGAAATTAGTTTCATCTCAGTGAAGTGCTGTTTTCTAGAGTCCTGATTTAAAAAGAGAAAGAGAGAGAGAAAGGGAGAGAGGGAGGAAAGGAGGAAGGAAGGAAGGAAACAGAATCTCAGTTTATGCCTCAGGTCCTCCACACAAACGTGGGTGCTCTCTGCCTGCACCTAGCCATTGCTGTGACATTTCAAAGTGAAGATCTTCTGTTGCAGAGGTTGTCTGTTTATTCTTAAAATAACTTTCAAACTTCAGGCCTGCTTCTTAGAAATTGGGGAAAGGTCAGTACATTTATTAAAGGGATAAATAGCTGATGTTAATGCTTAAAACAAGGTATCCCTGAAGACATTTACTGTAACCAGGAGTTACACTGAGTTTTATTAGACCAATTTTGTGTGTTAAAGGAATCCTGTGATACCCCTTTAGTCCCAGGTTTAGCATGCTTTTAAGAGGATTCCACACCAGAAGGAATAAATGGAAACACTTCCATTAATATTTCTCTAATTTATTAGTTGGGAAA
This sequence comes from Hemiprocne comata, assembly GCA_020745705.1. Classification (NCBI taxonomy): domain Eukaryota; kingdom Metazoa; phylum Chordata; class Aves; order Apodiformes; family Apodidae; genus Hemiprocne; species Hemiprocne comata. The sequence goes on along the minus strand of CM036587.1, from coordinate 63,161,215 downwards.
AAATTAATCCCACGTTTGATAAAAATGGAAATAATCCAGACATAGTGATTTGTTTGTTTGTTTTTTGGTTTTGTTGTATCGTTTATGAAACGCTGAAGGTGAAGCAAACCCGATGGCAAAACTATCCATCCTTGTTCAATTTAATAAAATTGTCCAATCTAGCTGAGGACTTCACTAGGGCAAGTTCTTAAACATGGATTTATCACTCTGGAGTCCAAGAGATGTAGCAAAGCAGAAACATACATCTCAAACATCTAAAACACATCAGGTATGTTAATAATCTTATGTTATAAACTGAAGGGATTTTGCCAAATATTTTCAAGGGTGGTGGGTTTTGTGTTTTCTTTAGTTTTTGTGTGGGCAACATCCCTTTAAATAAACTGATTATCCATAGTAACTTTACAGTCTTAACTCCTCCACTACATAACCATTAGACCTCAATAGGTTTTGTGTAATCACTTGTTCTTTATTCTATGGTTTGCTGGTGGAAGCAGCACAGCAGGAATGATTCACTGTCATTTCCTTAGTAATGGTGAGTGAGAATTGAGAGGGTCTGAGACTTAGAAAAACTGTCCTGCTTCTCTGTTCATTTCCAGTCTCTCAACAATAGGCACAAAATCTTATCATGATAGTAATATTTCTGTTCATGCTTTGCTCTAGAACTAGGAGGTAAGAAGCACACAACAGTTTAATATGAAGGAAAAGCTGGTTGAAAAATCACAGGATTCTGTACTTTGAATTCTTGCTGACTTCTTGTCACTCCTTTCCTCTGTGATGCAGCTCATCCAGCTCTGCATTTGGACTCTTGCATCACACATTGTTACATTTAAAGGCAATGAAAGGAAACATTTGTTTACTCAGAGTTTAGTCATTGTGGTATTTTCTGTCAGTGGTGGTCACCGAGAAAACTTACTGGAACTGACTTTAGAGAAGGACTGCATCATATTTTGACTAAAAAACATTTGTGGAGATATAATAAAAACTTAGTGATAGTAAAATCCAGCACTTCCGGGGATCAAATATTTACCTTCAGGGATCAGATATTAAGATATGGCATTGGAAGTAATGTACAAGTAGTCAAATACCTAAAAAGATTTTCATCTTCTCCTGCAGCACAGACACATGCCTCTCTGCAGGAAGTGTGATACTAGGAAAATCTGACCATTAGTCTCATCTGTTCTGGAAAATCTTGTATTATTATTGTTAAAGATCAGCCCACAGGTTGCAGTTTTGGACCTAGATTAGGTCTGGAGTTTGTGTTGGTTACTGCCTTATGGAAGACGGTCTGTAATAGCAAATACAAAAAAAAAATATTTAATATCGTTCCACTGGATGTTTTAAACATATTTTAAAAGATGAACACTGGCATTTTTGTTAAATAGTTTTGACCAAAATCTCCAGAAATTGTACATTTCACCAAACAAATGTAATAAAGGTGATATTTTAAGAAATAAGACTTGAATGCAGGAGAAGAAATTTTAGCTCCAAGCTTGAAATCAGTGGGTTAAGAAGCTCTTTTTCGGTAACTTTTACAGTGTGGTTGCTCATTGTCAATACACACATGGGCATTCTGTGGAATTCTACTGTTTGGGAAAGGCATTTGGAAGCCAACAGTGTGAATTTAACTCATGTAAGGAAAATTGTGTTGACTGGGTTGGGAAAGGGAGCTAGTAAACAGATGGGAGTTTGGAACAAGTGTGTGGTTTGAGTGTGTCACAGTACACTTAATTCTGAGCTATTTCTTATATGACCTCTTAGTTGATTCCTTTGGAGACTTTAAAACAGAAAGCTTTCCAAGGGGGAAGCAATGGAAATACAGCTAGTTGAAAACATAGTACCTCCTTCTGTTTGTCTGAGTGGCTGTTTAAATCCCTTTACATATGTGTTTGCCTTGTTTTTCTGAAGAATTTGACACTTTTTTAGTTCTATAATTTCAAGCTGTGGTAGAGTCTTTGTAATGCAGAAAAAATTGTCCAAAATAACCCCAAATAATACCATTGGAACATTAAAGCAGATAATTATAAGGTAAGCAATTGGTTGATTTTGAAGACCAAAATATGTACATTGTTGAAAGGATACGTAGTGATCACTACCTTTAGAAATTACTACTGTGATAAATATCTTACACAGAAAATAAACTGAACACCAGCAGTTTCCAGTGTCACTATGAAGGACTGTCAGAGATGATGATGATGATTTTTTTGGGGGTGGGAGGAGGAGGTGAGGAAGTTATCAATTTCAATTTGGGACTGGTTCTTGTAGATACGCAGTATTTTTCTTTAGTTACTTAAAGCATAGTCCTCTTTGGTCTTGTGCTGCCTCCTTTCTTTTCTCTTTTGTCAAACTAGTTCATAAAGATAGATCTATTGGTTTGGCCTTTATACACCTGACCATTTTTAAGAATGAAAGTAGAAAACTAGATCTGACAAAGCATCTCATTTTCTCCTTTCCTACTAGTCTTTTTTTTTTTTTTTTTTTTTGCATTGCCTATGTGAATAAGTATGTTTGGTATTACAACAGGTAGTACAGGTAGTTATCCGTATTTCAAGCCAACATTTTATTACTTGGCAGTGGTTAAAGTTCTGAGACTCTCTTTCTCATTCCAGTCCTTGTGATTTTACGTGGCTGCTGATCTTACTAATCTTTTTAAAAAATGTGGAAATCCAGTGTAACTTAATTGACTTAAACTAGGCGAATGCGATTGGATACTGGCAAGAAACTGACGCAAAGTGTTATGAGTCCAGTATTGACTTTCCAGTATTTTTTTTGCTGATGCCTGATTTTTGAAGTTTTGAGGAGCAGCACTTACCAGGTGAATTATTGATTGCAAAGGATTCTTTAGTACTGTGCAGGCCTCCAATCTCTTGTTTTCTGCATGTTCAGCCTGCTGGGTTTTGTTTTTTCTGAGAAGCTTGAACCTTAGAACATAACAAATGCGTCTTTGCATTGCATCATGTGATCATTATAACGTACACAGTTGATTGCACTGCTATTGCATGAGGACATCAACATAACATATGGAGAAGTTCTCTAGTTCAGCTGCTGCTGGTTTTGGCTGCATTTGAGTTCCTACTGAATGATTTTCGGACACAAACTCGAATTTGAAATATTCTGATTCTATCCAGTGCACTAAAGTAACTTTGGAAAGTATATGACTGCTTGGCTGCCAAGGATGTGAAATATAGAGTCCCTATGAAGAAATGGGTCTTGACCTCATATTACATCTGAGCTCTTGTCAAGTTCACAGAGTCAAAGATTAAGTTCTTTTCAAAGCCTCCAATATGTTTTCCTTCCTTTGGTGTCTGATCAACAGGGGAATTTTCTCTCATAAGTTCCTCATGGCCGTGTTGTTCTGTAGCTCTGTTACTCATCATGTACACAAGTGGAGTCTTAAGTCTGTGGCCCTTATACTGAAATTGATTTTTCAGTTAAGATAGGAGCTGCTGAATTCCACCTACCTAGTAGAGAGATTTCTGTACATAAAGTGGGAATATTCTATCCTGGCAATACAGTGTATTTACCATCCATTCATATCATCATTCTGTGGCCAGTGGTAAGATAACCACTTCCTGATGAAAGACTGTTGCAACTCAGCAGGCTGAGGAAAATTATTTATAAACATCTACCTTATTTTTTTTAAGAATATGTAGTCTATTTTTGCATTCATATAATTTTCAAAATGCCTTAGTTGTTGTATATATCTTTTTCCCCCTCTAATGTGCATACTGCAGTGGCAAAGGACTAGATTAAGTTAGCTGTGTTGTGGTACTTGGTTGGTATAAGGAAACATGTTGGAGATAAATGCTATGGTAAAGTATTACTTACACTAAGGACATGTTTCACTTCAAAACCAAAAATGTTGTTAAAAAGATAAACAAAATTTTATATTAGAATAGTATACCTTACACAGAGAAACTTAAAAACCGAGTCCACTAAGTTCATCAAAAGAGGAACTGAGAGGTTACTCGATTCCAGGGTATTAGATGGAGAGGGAGAAAATGAATAGTAAAAGAGTTCTTTAACCTAATGAAGAAAAACATGATAAAACAAATAGATGAAACTTAAAAGAAGAAAAAATTGAACTAAAAACGCAGTGTGCCTTAAGAACAGTAAAATTATGAACTATCAGGGGAAATGCTGGATTTTCTGTCTTTTGATTATTCCTGATTAAGACAAGTTCCTTCTATGGAAAATATACATTTGTCAAACACACATTACTGCACTTAATAGAGTGGTAATTGAGTGAAAACTGTGATCTGTGATATACATGAGGTCATACTGCATGATCCAATGGACCCTTCTGGCCTTCAAGTCTCCGAGTCAGGGAATTCATTGTGTATTGTTTCACAAATTAAAAGGTAAAGAACAAACATAAAAAACCCAAAGTTAATACACAGACTGTGTCCTGTTCTTTTATTTCAACAATTATAAGATGCAAGTGCAAAGTATGTACTTGTCCAGCGTTACTTGATAATAATTCTGAAAGCATGTTGTGGTGTCTTTTTACAACTGAAAGCAATGATCTGTAGTTGGTCTTACATTAGAAACTGTGACCTGGTCTGAGTTAGGATTTTACTGTGCATTCTGAAACAAGGCAGGTTTTATGTTGTTCAAGTTTAATTTTCAGACATTTTGTGGAACTTTACCTTAAACCAAGCATTAATTTAGCTCTATAAAGATCCTAAAATGGAGCTTGGTTAATCAACTTTTAGGCCCTTGTTGCTAAGGGCCTACCTTTATAATTTTTATGTATTTCTGTACTTAGGAATAGCATGTTTTGAGAGGCTCTGTAATCTGGCAGAAAGGGATGCATCAATATCCAATGGCTGCAAGATGGCACCATCAAATTTGACTATGAAATACAGTGTAGAAACAGTGAAGATATTTGCACAGTGAAAGAGGACACCAATAAAGATGGAATTGCCATATTTCTTCATGTCATTTGGAAGGTTGGCTTTAGGCAATTGGAAGTTATAGGGTCAATTTGGGATAGTGGCATGAAATTTACTGCCCTGAGATATAAAGTCATCTAGGATCATCAGATGATTCTTTCAGGACTTAAACTCTTTGAATTTATCCTTCATATGAAGCCAAAATTATATGTTTACCTTCCTCCCTCAGCCCCCCTCATCCTACTTGGAAATGTATGTATTGCTTTATTCCATTCAGATTACTATAATCAAGCAGAGAAAGCCTAGGTAAAATAGGAAATCTGACCTCCCAAGCTTTAAAGTTACTTGCTGGTAATAGGTGAGAAGTGACAGTAGAGGAGAGGGAAAAGACACTAAAAAATCTGATTTCATGAACTTCAGATTTATAGATAGCAAGAAGTCAGAAGTAATTAAGTATTACTCTGCATCTATTCCTAAATCCTGTAAGTGACAGTCAACCAGAAAATATGCTGGCATTTTTAGTAAATGAAATTAAAACAGAAACTAAAATAAGATACTGAGAATAATCAATGAGATTGTGCTGTCATACAAGTTATAATAATGGTACCTTTCATTCTTCTCTGGGGTGCTGTCTTTTCCTTCTCTTCAGCATATGTGCCCCAGAACAGAGATCTACCATCTATATAACAGTAATGCTGTTTAACCCAGGACATATGATGAACTGAGTCACCTGCTAATGTTGTCAGCTGGACCTCTCATAAATATTTCCTCCCCTATAGGGACATTGCCTTCTGGGAGAGAATATAGTTAATTAGTAGATTAATAAAGAGAGAGGGAGGAAAAAAGATTGCGATCATGTCATCTGTATTTAATAGGGATAAAATGACTATAAAATGACTATATTTTGGTCACTGCTTTCCCCATAGCATCAGATAAATCTTCATTTTGGAAATTTATCTTCCTATTTACAAAATGAAGGAGAGGCAGTGTGAAGAAAAGATGGATTCATATCTGAGAGTGGAACAATCATATTTTTCCTTGAAGGTCTGGATTCCAGATATGCCTCTCCTTGCAAGCTAGATACAGAAAACACAGCTGCAAGTGTCTATCCTGGCTTTATGTCAAAGCTGCTTTAAGCTGGGGACTTTTTATTGCTATTTGTGGGCTTGGTTTCTCAATATCCTTTGACAGATGTAAATCAGATTATATAGAAAGCTCACAGAAAGAATTACAGTAAAACAGAGAAGAACTTTCCACGTGTTACTCCAAGTTTTATCATGACAGCTTGCTGGCGACTTCTCTGTGATTCACAGCCATCAGTTTGTTTTCCATTGTCTGCCTGAATGTACATATTGTTATATCGGATGAATTTAACAGATAAATTTAATAGCACACAATTTATCTATAAGGTGCAGAAAGCATGGATATTTCAGAAGCACAATGTAATGGATAAAGAGAGGTTCATATCATCCAATTATATTTTTATAATCTGAAATTTTTTTTGCTAGGTAGTTCTTTCTGACCCAAACCTACAATTAGACTGATGAATGAGGAAAAATAAGGAGTGAATGAAAAGACTGTACATTAAAGGGGTAAAGATGCCATTTGTATATGCAATGTTATGAAATTACAGAACATTTTTCCCCATGCTGAGCACAGAGAAAGTCTGACTTGTCAAAAGCATGGAAAAGTTTCTGTCATAGCTTAGTCCACAGTTTCATTTAAGAGAAAAAAATTGTCAGCAAAAATCAAATTGTGACTTAAAAATATTGGAACTGTAACGGAAATGTAGTCATTAACTACAAGCTGATCTAACAGGCAACAGAATCTGATTATTAGGAATGGAAGAAAAAAATATATGCTCAGGGAGAGATGTCCAGGTCCTCTGAAATCAATGGATCCTGTGTGACAGGAGCAGACTACCACCTTTCTTGACACTGGTATCTTATCCCCCATTGTCTGCTGAAAAAATAAAAGTAAAAAACAGATAATAAAAATTGCATGTTTTGAGTGCATCTGAAAGACTCCTTGTACCTTATGTCAAGTTCTCCCCCCTCGTCTACACACCTCCTCAAAGTCAGCATCTGTTGTGTGAACCTTTTCCAGCCTTGACATGCTAGATATATCAGAGACAGTTTGATGTATTTGCAATAAAAAGGGAACTGCAGCAAGCTTGGAACAAGTGAAATTTACTGTTGTGAAAATGATGGCATTTTGATCCTGTGCAAGCCTCTACCCCTTGCCCCCATCCTCCAGAACAGCAGAAAAACAGTTGCTGCATAAAGTTTATTGAGGCACTGGAAAGTGTCCGTAACTTCTGGGCTCTGTAGTCCCAGGCAGTCTACTTTTTGTGAGAGCCCCCAGTGACTTAACAGTAAAAAACCTAAAACACAGGAGCTTTGAGGGGTGTTGACCACATGTTTATTCTGATAATAAAAAGGAAAATTAAGATCTTTTAGAGAAAAAGTACATATGAACATATAGTACATTTAAACATAGATAAAGCCCTCTCTCTTTAAAGCATGCATTGGTAACCAATTCTACCTGATAACAATAATTAAGAGGACTAGAGATTCTCTTAACTTAATCTACAAAAGCCTCTATTTTAAAGCCCCTGATTGCCCAAAAAAATTTTCTGTATTTGTAGGTCATTAAATAAGGAGACTCCAAGGTTCTGCTTGTTTTCTAATTTTAAGTCATCCATATGCAGTGCAGCAGAAAAACAGTTGAAGAACATGAACCATTTAGTAAAAACAAATCAGTGCTGAAACACAAATGTCAAAACTTCAATAGGTTTAAGGTATGTCTGGGACAAATGTCAACCTAGGCCATAAGTTAGCTATAAAAAAAATCCTAAAAAGTTAACAAAATACCTTTTTGATAAAGTAAAAAACTAATTACTACTATTAGCACTGAATGTGACCTTAAATTGTTGTGCATCTTTTGAAAATTGTTACAGATAATGACCTGGCAGCAAAAATTTGAGATCTCTCATCTGACAGTGATGTTAAGTATCAGTGGCCTTTTAAAAGGGGTAAAGAAATGCCAGTAGTTAGAAAAATTCAGTGGGGATTCAGTGAGTGCAGTCTTATGAAAACCCCTCCAGTTGAGCATCAGCTGCTTTAGGTCCTGCTGCAGTAGATGTGTAAAGGCTAGTAGTCAAACTCCACCTGTTTTCAAACCAAGATTTGTTGCACAAAGTAGTACGTATTTATGGACCCTGTCCTGCTTATTCTCTTATGCCATCAGAGCATAGTAGCTAGTTTCATATTTTTACAGTGAGTGTAGGAGAACTCAAGGAGAAACATAGGAGCAGGTACTGGTTTATTCAAATATTTGCACAAGTTACAAAACCACAGAGTGGGGTGTGTTTTTATCTCATTTTGTTAAATGGCTCTTTCCCTTTTTTCTATACATGCTGAAGATATATAGCTGGTGATAAAAAAGCAGAATAGAAACTTGCCTAGTTTTGAAGGACCTTGTCCCTCACTCCAGGAAAAGAGTAGACTTTTATCTTGGTGATAAGAGGACTGCTGGAAGATCTAGACAAAGACAGATTCATGATAATGTATTATTTCAACATAACCTTTTTTCTTTCTTAGATGTAGCTACGAAGCATTTGAATACCACAGGTCAGAACACAGCTGACCTTCAGGATCTGAATCGTTTGGGGTTTAGGTGTTTCTCTAATAAGGAGGAGCTTACCCGTACAAAACATATGCTTTTCAGTGTGAACAGCTGGTATGAATTCTGAATAACTTCATGTTGAATCCACCTGCATGAGAAGATTTGTGCCTAAAAAGGGAAAGTCTTGGCCAGAAGAGGGTGCAAAATTACCTAGCGAGCAGAGACACATTTTGTGTATTTTAAAGACAACTTTATGGCACACAAAACATTGAGGAAAATAAAAGTTGCACTATGCTTACCAGATAGCTGTCCCCTAGCTGGCAGGAGTTTTCTGTGAATCTTCTTTTACTGGATTGCAAAAAGCATGGAAACTGAATGTGATAACACCAGAAGTAGAGCTCATAATAAAAAAAACAACCCAACTGGTCAGTATTGAAAAAAGTTATCAAGAAGACAGGCAATACTGAAAAAATAAAGTCTCTAGACTGTTTCTGACTGATGAATTACACCAAATGCATTGCTGGGCCACTTCAGGTATACTCTAATCTGCAAAACATATATCCATGTAAGTAGATCTCTCAAAATTCTGTGACCTTTTGTAACAATGTCATATCTCCAAAGTGGCAGTGTCCTGACTTTCTTCACACTGACAATATGCCTGACATTGCACTGTGGCTCCATGGCAGAAAGGCTGTTTTAAAATACGGTGTTACTCAACAGTAAGATAATAGCATAAGGGCATAAATTAGAATGGCAGACTTCTCCTCAAAGCTCATTCTTTGAGGAGCACTTCAGGAATGTCTCCATCATGTCAGAATGACTATGTATTTGGAAAAGCATCAAATAATGGTTAACTTTACTACTGAATAATTCATTTTCCCAGATTGCCAAAAAAGTTTTTAAAATTTTTTCTTCATCATTAACAGTAAATTGAAGTTACTCACTGAACAAAAGTGAAAACCATGTTTTGATCTGTGCCTCTTCAAAGAGGACACTGTTTTGAGTTTGACATTCAGAATTTGAAAGTCAACCTGTCTTGGTGGGATATCTCGATCTTCCCTTCATGTAAGAAATTATTTCAGAGAGAATTACTTCTGGAGTATAGCACCAGCTGTTAGCTAGGGAGAATGAAAGATATGCTATTAAGATACTCTTTTCCTTACAAGATATCACTGTAACTCCAAAAGTACGTTTGATGCGATACACCATCTCATCACAGGAAAAATGAACCTACTGTAGCATCCATTACTGTATTTCCCCCTCTCTCCCCTGCTTTTACAGTTTTCCTGTGGTATAAAAAACCAACTTCGAAGTTGCATTGCAGCAGTGATACGAAGACAAGTAGTTAATAAGACTGTGGGTGAGATTTGTTTCTCAGACAGTATTTACAAAAAATATCCTAGGTGGCTAGAGCTGAAGCAGAATAAATCAGTCCAAGCCCTAACTATACATACCACAGAGTAAGACATCATAGCCTGGGGGTAAATAAAATCTTTTTGGATTTCTTGCACACATTCCTTCAGTAAGAGGAGTTCCAGTAACTGTGGAACTACAGAAAACAGTAGCAATGAGTTGTAAATTCAGGGAAGGTAAGTGCAAGTATTTATTTATTTCACTGTCTTTCTTACAGCAGACTCTGGATGGCTAGTATTAAGGTAATCAAAGATCTTTCCTGATTTACAGGCAAAAAATATAATTCAGCAAGTTCATTGGTTTTAATCTAGCAGGTAGAAGGTTAAAAGCGGCATGCACCCCAACTGAGAAGACGTATTTGCAAAATAAATGTAGTAAGGAAAGCACACTTTAATTTTCAGTCCTTCCTGGTACTTTCTCTTCTTGCCTTCTCCTGTAGTTGAAGACTGCTGATGAGACTGCTAGTACTTTTGCCCTCATGAGGCTGTGGGGGAAAAATTGTGAGATTTAAAGTGTATCTACCTCAGCATTCATCAGCGGCCATCAGAAAAAATTCTGATTGTCCTGGGATATTCTAGCAGCCTTGTTATTCTCCTGGCAAACTAAAAATTACCGATTACTGGGAAAAAGGACTTGAGAAACTTTCTTGAAATACTGTTACTCTGCAGTTCTAGGTTATGTCTATTTCTTTTGATAAATTTAAATATATGAAGGACTAGGAAATAAGACTTGCAGAAATGAATAGCTTCTGATGCTAAAAAGACATAGTGCCAAAATGTAGACTTAATTTGCAATGGAGTTAAATACAAAGCCTTCAAATGGATTAAACACTGCTACAATGTCTGTTCTGTAACAGAACCCCACACTTACTGAACTGGCAAGTGGTACTTAATCAGTGACTTGCTTTACATAGGTAGGTATGAATCCAGCATGTTGTTGTTTTTCCCAAGTATATTTTTCTTGGATGAGTAAGAGCATTTGTGAACATACATTCATGTATGTGATTTCCTATCTAGCTGATCCCATAGAGCAGATGCCTATCACTACCCTCAGCCAGTGGAATTAGGTCCAGATCTTTAAAGTCATCTGAGTAACTAAAGTAACAGGAAGGGATCAAGAAGAGGGGTTTACATACAGTCTGTCTTTTGAAGTCATACATCATGCAAAATTTCCATTCTCTCAATAGGAGTTCCATTATTGTTAAATCCTACCTCATCTATTTTAAGCTTGACCCCCAGTTCAGTGTACTAGAAGTTTATCTGTCTATCTTTCATCCTGGAAAGTCCTGTTACCTACACGCTTTTCCCTCTATTTCCCTGAGAAATTCTGAAGGATTTGCATGTGAGCTGCCTGGCAGCAGCGAAATCAAGGTATTCCCTGTTATTTATTTCATTAAAAAATAAAGAAATGACACATGGGAAGCCCTTTCCATGCTTCAGTTAAGCATTACTTACCCTCCACTACCAAGGCCATCTTCAGCCTTGTTTTTCTGGACTGCTCCTGGATTACAGAGAACTGAAAATGACCAGCCTCTCCACCACACCATTGTAACCTCTGCACCCTTGTTTTTCAAAGCCTGTTTTACTTCCATGGCGTCTCTTCGCACTGCCCATCCCAACAGAATCACACAGAATCGCAGAATGTTAGGGGTTGGAAGGGACCTCTGGAGATCATTGAGTCCAACCCCCCATGCCAGAGCAGGACCAAATCTAGGGCAAGTCACTTAGAATTGCATCCAGATGGGTCTTGAAAGTCTCCAGAGAAGGAGACTCCACAACCTCTCTGGGGAGCCTGTTCCAGTGCTCTGTAACCCTCACAGTAAAGTAGTTCTTTCTCATGTTGAGGTGGAACTTCCTATGCTCTAGCTTGAATCCACTGCCCCTCGTCCTATCACAGGCACAAGTGAGAAGAGGTTGTCCCTTCTTGATGCTCAGCTCTCATATATTTATACAAATCAATTAGATCCCCTCTCAGTCTTCTCCTCTCCAGACAAAAAGCCCCAGGTCTCTCAGCCTTTCCTCATAAGGCAGATGTTCCAGTCCCTTAATCATCCTTGTAGCCCTTCATTGGACTCTCTCAAGTAAATCCCTGTCGCTCTTGAACTGGGGAGCCCAGAACTGAATGCAATACTCTAGGTGAGGTCTCACTAGGGCAGAGTAGAGGGGGAGGAGAACCTCCCTCGATCTACTGGACACACTCTTCTTAATGCACCCCAGGATACCATTGGCCTTCTTGGCTACAAGGGCACATTGCTGTTCACCAAGACTCCAAGGTCCTTCTCCACAGGGCTGCTCTCTAGGAGATCACCTCCTAACCTGTACTGGTGCATTTTGTTGTTCCTTCCCAGGTGCAGGACTCTGCATTTGCTCTTGTTGAACCTCATTTTATTCCTCCTTGCCCAGCTCTCCAGCCTGTTCAAATCTTGCTGAACGGCTGCACAGCCTTCAGGTCAATCAGCCAATCCTCCCAGCTTCGTGTCATCCCCAAACTTGCTGAGGATGCACTCCATCCCCTCATCCAGGTCACTGATGAAGATGTTGAACAGGACCGGACCCAGCACTGATCCCTGGGGGACTCCACTAATTAAGAGGTCTCCAGCTGGATTCTGCACCATTGATCACCACTCTTTGGGCTCTTTTGTGTAGCCAGTTCTTGATCCATTCTTGTCCATTCTTCTATCCCATATATCCGGAGCTTGCTCACCTGGATGCTATGGGAGACTGTGTCAAAAGCCTTGCTAAGGTCAAGGTAGACTACATCCACTGCTCTCCCTGCATCTATCCATTCAGTCACAACATCATAGAAGGCTATCAGATTAATCAAACATGATTTCCCCTTGGTAAATCCATGCTGACTACTCCTTATAACCTTCTTCTCTTCCATGTGCTTCGAGATGACCTCCAGGATGAGCTGCTCCATCATTCTTCCAGGGATGAAGGTGAGGCTGACTGGTCTGTAATTTCCTGGATCTTCCTTCTTGCCCTTTTTGAAGACTGGAGGTCTGTTTTTTGAACACATGGAGGGGAGGTGCCCGGGGGCAGCAGCTGTAGGGAGTGAGATGCAGAGATGTTGCAAGGGGTACCAGTGCTTTGGAGCACTCGCTGGTGTCCTGCCAGGTGCGGGGGGGATCAGGTTGGCGATATGTGGGCACTCTGGGAAGCCCCTGAGAAGTCTCCGTGTTGAGGGAGTACAGGGCTTGGGCACTTCCTAGGAGGCGTGACCAGCTCTTGGGCCGAGGAGGCTGGCCTTGCTCAGGGAACAGCCTATCGCCAGCTCTGCTGGGGTTAGGAAGGAATTTTCCCCCGGGGCAGGTTGGCCCTGGTCCCCAGGGGTTTTTTGCCTTCCTCTGCAGCATTAAGCATGACCCCTTGGCAGGGCTCCTCTGGCCCATTTTGGCTGGGTCACTGCCTGCTGCACCACGAGGATGGCCTCTCGTGCCCTGCAGCTGGGGGGAGGAAGGCTTTTTTTCCCCCACAGTGGGCTTTGTAAGTGTCCCCAGGGGTTTTTGCCTTCCTCTGCAGCGCTGAACGTGGCCCCTGCCAGGGCTGCTTTGGGCCATTTTGGCCAGGTGCCTGCTGCTCCTGCTCCACCAAGGTGGCCCTCATGCCCTGCAGCCAGATTCATAGGGTGGGCCATGGGGTTTGCTTCTTGTCCTCTGTGGCATTGAGCACAGCCCCTTGTCAGGGCTCCTCTGGCTGCTTTTGGCCAGGTTCTTGCCTGCTGCTCTTGCACCTCCAAGGTACAACTCATGCCCTGGCTCTCTTGGACTCTCTTGCCTATGGCCAGTTTGTAGCAGGAGCAAGCTCTGCTCTTCCCTTGGCTTAATTTCCCCAGGGGTTCTTGCCTGTGCAAACAGCCTGCACTTGCTCCAGACTTGTTGCAGCATCCAGAGCTGTCACTTTTCAGCTCTCCCTCCCTGCAATGCAAGCGTGGGGCAGGCATGAGAGGGCTTTTCATGCATCACTGGCAAAGAAGCACAAAGAAGCGTGTTTTGAAAGGAAAAAAGGATGCCTGTCATCAATATGTGTCCTGCTTTGGAAAGTACCCCACGGTACCACACACCTCTTCTTCTTCTTCTTTTGTGTGTGGTTGGTCCTGATCCTCATTCTTCAAGTTCTCACTCTTCAGGAAACAGGGACTGCTTGGCATCTTTTCTATGCTACTTTCTGTAGCTCTGTTACTTGCCTTTGCCAGACTGCAAAGGATGTTTGTTCAAGCTAAACTGAAGAATGCATCAGCTTGCTCCTGGCTAATGTGCATATTGTGTTATTGCTTGTGAGCATCAGCTCTGAAACATATTCAGGAAAGTAACATAAAATAACATAAAATAAAATCTAAAAATAAAGCCAATTTCCCCTTCCTTGGTGATCCGTATCCTTGAATGTGTTTTTAGAGATGAAACTCCCCTAACATTTCAGGCAAATAACAGTCTCATCATTATCTGAGTCATGGCAAGTGCAGGAAAAAGGAGAGAAGAGGGGAATAGCAGGAGAGGAGAGGAGGGAAGGGAGGGGAAAGGGAAAGGGAAAGGGAAAGGGAAAGGGGAAAGGGTAAAGAGGAAAGGGAAGGGGAAGGAGGAAGGGGAGGGGGAAGGGGGAAGGGGAGGGGAGGGGAGGGGAGGGGAGGGGAGGGGAGGGGAGGGAAGGGAAGGGAAGGGAAGGGAAGGGAAGGGAAGGGAAGGGAAGGGAAGGGAAGGGAAGGGAAGGGAAGGGAAGGGAAGGGAAGGGAAGGGAAGGGAAGGGAAGGGAAGGGAAGGGAAGGGAAGGGAAGGGAAGGGAAGGGAAGGGGGAAGGGGGAAGGGGGAAGGGGGAAGGGGGAAGGGGGAAGGGGGAAGGGAAGGGGGTAGGGAGAAGGGAGAAGGGAACGGAGAAGAGAAGGGAGAAGGGAAGGGGTAAGGGAATAGGAAAGGGAAGGGGGAAGGGGGAATGGAAGGGAAGAAGGGAAGGGAGAAGGAGAATGGAAGGGAAGAAGGGAAGGGGAGAAGGGAAGAAGGGAGAAGGGGAGAAGGGAAGCAAAGAAGGGAAGTGAAGAAGGGACAGGAAGAAGGGAAGGGAAGGAAAGAAGAGAGAAGGGAAGAAGGGACAGGAAGTAGGGAAGGAAGAAGCGGAAGGTTATGAGAAGGAAGAGAAGAAGAGGTTATGCTATGTTATACCTAGAGTTGTCCATGACAAGCTATGACCTAGGCCTGAGGGGTCCATCCAGATAGCAGGTCTCTGCAGTACAGGTCCCAGGGGAAGAGATGGGTTGTCCTAGAACATCACTCAGGCAAGGACTGAAGGTCCCAGGCTGAGCTGAGACACCACATCCCCTGGGTCATTGGCAGGATACAGTGGAGACAGGGATCCCAGGGGAAGCTGGTCACAGCCATTGAGGCCTATGAGCACCCCAGAACCCTGGAAGAAGTAGACCTCCACTGCTCATATACACTCCTTTATACATTGATTATTGGCTGCTTTGGAGACAGTGTAAAGGCCCAGATTAACCTTTGCTCTGATGGAGTATTGTTTTTTGGCTCTTTTATTTTAACATTTTTCCAAGGGAAGCAGCTCAGACATTTCCAAAATGAGTACAAGGGGAACAAAAAAAAAAAAGAAATAAACTCCCAGGGAAACAAACAGGTATTGCTCACATCAAAAAGGTTTGCAAGCATTTAGTTCCAGAGCACTTCCTGCTTCAGACTGAGGGCTTGATCTCTGAGCCTTGCTAGTGTCAGGGATGTGAGTTTTTGCCATCTGGAAACCCAGCTAAACTGGATGAACACAGAAGACTTTCAAAAACTGCAGTTCCTACATGCTCTTTGCAATTTTCTTCAAGTGGTCAAATGATCTCAAGAAAATCCACAGCTCTCACACCCATCCGAATTTACATGCCTCCTTCCCAGAAAGTGACAGAGCCAATGCCTAGGATGGGACATGATTACCCATTCGATCCCTTCTGCTAGTGCAGGGCTGGGAAGAAGTGTCATCAAAGATTTCCTCAGCATATACTGAGGAAAACCACCTCTCTGTGAAGCGTGTTGCAGGGTTTGAGCATGCTGTCAATAAATAAATGTTTCCTCATGTCATGTCCAAAACTCCCCTGAAAGATGCAGAGCCTCCTTCTCTCCAAACCGAACAAACCCCAAGTCCTCAGCCACTACTCAGAGGACATGCTTTCTAGCCCTTTCACCAGCTTTGGTGCTGTCCTCTGGATGCATCCAAGTACCTCAACATCCTTTTGAAATTGTGGGGCCCAGAGCTGCACAAAATACTCAAGGTCTCAGCAGCCATAATTACAGGGAGATAATCACCTCTTTTGACAGGGTGGTTATGCTGTGTTTAGCAGACCCCAGGATGTGGTTTGCCCTCTTGGCTGCCAGAACACGCTGCTGACTCATATTGAGCCTGCTGTCAACCAGCACCCCCAGACCCCTTTCTGCAGGACTGCTTTCCAGCCACTCCTCTCTCTCTACTTGGGAAGATATTATCCCAAAGTGACTAGCTGGGACACCACAAACTTCAAATCACTCTGGGTATTAATTTTCTTCTTGGATTGCTGCCTAAAGACAATGAACTGCAACAGAAGTTCAGATCACTTCAGAAGCAATGAGGTTTTAATTCCAAGTTATTTTATAGGAGATTATTACATGATAATATAATATTAACATCTATTATTGTAAGAAGAAAAAAGTATGTCAAATAATTGTTACTTCCATCTCTTTATATATTGTCCATCTCTTCATATATTGTATGATCATTAAGTCTCTCAGAGGATGGACGACGTGCTGTGCCACTTCGATCCCAACAAGTCCATGGGTCCAGATGGGATTCATCCTAGGGTGCTGAGGGAGCTGGCAGAAGAACTGGCTAAGCCACTCTCAATCATTTATCACCAGTCCTGGCTCACTGGGGAGGTCCCAGATGACTGGAGGTTGGCCAATGTGACGCCCATCCACAAGAAGGGCCGGAAGGAGGATCCGGGGAACTACAGGCCTGTCAGCCTGACCTCGGTGCCTGGCAAGGTTATGGAACAGATCATCCTGAGTGCCATCAAGCGGCATGTGGAAGACAACCAGGGGATCAGGTCCAGCCAACATGGGTTTAGGAAAGGGAGGTCCTGCCTGACTAATCTCATCTCCTTCTATGACTGGGTGACCCACCTAGTGGATGAGGGGAAGGCTGTGGATGTGGTCTACCTTGACTTCAGCAAGGCCTTTGACACAGTCTCCCACAGCATCCTCCTGGAGAAGCTAGCAATCCATGGCTTTGACAGGTGCACCCTTCACTGGGTCAAAAACTGGTTGGATGACCGGGCCCAGAGAGTGATGGTGAATGGAGCTGCATCCAGCTGGCGTCCGGTGACCAGCGGTGTCCCCCAGGGATCAGTACTGGGCCCAGTCCTACTCAATATCTTTATTGATGACCTGGATGTGGGTATTGAGTCCACCCTCAGTAAATTCACAGATGACACCAAGCTGGGGGGGAGTGTTGATCTGCCAGAGGGTAGGAAGAGGCTGCAGGAGGACCTGGACAGGCTGGATTGATTGGCCGAGGCCAACTGCATGAAATTCAACAAGACCAAGTGCAGGGTCCTGCACTTTGGCCACAATAACCCCAGGCAGTGCTACAGGCTGGGGGAAGAGTGGCTGGAGAGCAGCCTGGCAGAGAGGGACTTGGGAGTGCTGGTGGACAGCTGGTTGAACATGAGCCAGCAGTGTGCCCAGGTGGCCCGGAAGGCCAATGGCATCCTGGCGTGTCTCAGGAATAGCGTGGCCAGCAGGGGTAGGGATGTAATTCTCCCCCTGTACACAGCATTGGTGAGGCCTCACCTTGAGTACTGTGTACAGTTCTGGGCCGCTCACTTCAAGAAGGATGTTGAGGTGCTGGAGCGGGTCCAGAGGAGAGCAACAAGGCTGGTGAAAGGACTAGAGGGAAAGTCTTATAGGGAGAGGTTGAGGATGCTGGGGTTGTTTAGCCTGGAGAAGAGGAGACTCAGGGGGGACCTCATCACTGTCTTCAACTACCTGAAGGGAGGTTGTAGTCAGGTGGGGGCTGGGCTCTTCTCCCAGGCAACTGGTGACAGGACAAGAGGGCACAGCCTGAAGTTGCTCCAAGGGAGGTTTAGGCTGGATATTAGGAAGCACTTCCTCACGGAGAGTATGATTAGACATTGGAATAGACTTCCCAGGGAAGTGGTGGAGGCACCGTCCCTGGATGTGTTCAAGACAAGGCTGGATGTGGCACTTAGTGCCATGGTCTAGATGGTGTGGTGGTGTTGGTCATAGGATGGACTTGATGATCTTAAAGGTCTTTTCCAGCCTTGGTGATTCTGTGATTCTGTGATTCTGTGATTAAGACAGTTGTGCATCTCACACTGAAACACATTTCTCTAGATTGATAATAGAAATGGTTATTTACTGCAGTAATCACTCTTTAAGACTCTGTGAGCATAGCTTTGCTAAATTAGAGGTAACCCTTACAGCAGACATCCTATAACGATATTCTCTAATAAACAAATTTAGCATACTCTTTTTAAGTAGCAGTGGTCACAAAAAAATTAAGTTAATGAAGGCAGATATTAAGAAGTTAGGTTGTTACTGAACTTTAATAACACTTTTCCATGACCACTTGGAGAAGACTTTTTTTGCTGCAAAAGTGAGGTAACTTGCAGGAGCAATGGTTACGCTGCATGTAGTGGTAGTGCCTTCAAGAAGCTGCTTACTTTAGATGTAGGCAACACTTAATAGAGATGTGCAGTAGAAAACAGTGATGTTTGAAGCAAAGGAAAAAGCTGAAGACATAAACCTAATGAACCCTTGGAAAATCAAGTCATAAAACTGCTCAAAACTTTGAGGCTATCCACATATTCATCTTGAGTTAACAGTTCTGGACCTTGATTGGAGGCAATGTTAACTGTTTCCTGAGTTACAGGAGTTGCCAATCAGAGATCATTAACCATTAAGGAGATCATTAATGAGGGAATTATAAAAGCAAAATGACTAGGAGTTGGAATCAGGAGACTTCTCTTAGGTACTCACTCATACACAATGTTCATTTAGGAACCCCTGCAAAATGTCATGCTTAATAGATAATGAAGGTTGTTTCCTTTTCTGCATTCATTATTGAGATACAAAATGCTTATAATTTCAAGGTCCTTCCCAGTACTTTTCTAACATTTTCTTACAATTAATTCTTCACTTATGGAATATATTGTTATATATAGCTATTCCAAAAAATCTCCGAACATGTCATAATATCTTACTAAACACTGAACTAATTTGTATATAAAAGTGTTTTGCTTACAAGGCTGTATACATGTCAGTAGCTCACAGAACAGCTTCCAGTGAATGCTGAAGCTGTTTTATACAACTGTTCTTATATTTCTTCTGAGTTTAAAACTGAATCCCAGCTACGGATTTTTATCCTTGTTTATGGTAGAAATGGATGCTTGGAATCTGTTATTGTCTATTACAAGTCCTTTGCTTGTCTGGTTAAGTCCAAAGTTCAGGCTTGTAAGTGACAGAAGATTTTTTAACAATTTCTGTTTCGTGTTTCTTATAGTAAGAAAAAAAGTTAATTTGTATATGAAAACTAGCAAAAGATGGCAAACAGTATGAGTTATGGCTAACAAGTTGCAAATTAAATACCGAAGAGATAAGCACCAGTGGGAAAAGGCCTAAGTATATCAAATTTTGTTATGCCTCTAGGGATAGGCCAATTTTGCTTTTCCATATAAAACTCTGCTCTTAAGACATCACTGTTATATTTCCTTTTTAAAGGCATGTCTTTAATAAATACAGATTTTGGGGGTTTTGGTTTTTATGTTGCTTTTTTTCCTTAGCACAACCGTCTGCTCACAAAAGAAGCCTAGGAGCACAGAAAGCAATTTGCTAGCTGATCTGCCACACAGCATAATCATTTAAAACTTTCAGACTACTCTTGAAGCCATTCAACTTAAAGAGGTTAATTTCATACAGTTCAGAGAAACCAGTATCTTGCTTGTGACACCTGAAAATCCTGTTGCAGAAAATATAGGCAGACTTACTAAGGCTAATATTAAATTTATAGCATATGTCTCTTACCCGTTATTTTCACTGTTGATTTTATTCCATGTATAATTGTACTGTAGGAAGATATAACTGAGCATATGATACGTACTAGTCCTTATTATTCAAGTTTCCCGGGTGCTTCCTCACTGCATTGATTGTGAATTTTAATATTACAACACTTCAATGTAGAATATTTTAAAGAACCTGCCACATTTTTTTGCCTGTAAATAATTTAATATTCAGTTTATGAAAAAGTGCTAGATAAGATGGGCTGCCTTAGATTGTTTATTTGGATTTTAATTCACAGAAGGTTTTGTCTATTGGAATTGCAAGCCAAAGGAACTACTCATGCATAAATCATGGAGAATAAACAAGAGGAATTAGAGCTCTGTGTGCAGTTGAAGGGCTACAATCTGATTGCAGTTATGGAAACATGGTGGGATAGCTTACATGACTGGAGTGCTGTGGTGGATGGCTATGTTCTTTTTAGGAAAAATAGGACAACAAGTCATCATGGTGGAGTTGCTTTTTATGTGAGAGAGCAACCAGAATGTATTGAGCTCTGCCCAGGGGCAGATGAAGAGCGAGATGACAGTTTCTGGGTAAGAATTAAGGGGCAGGCTAATAGGGGAGACACTGTTGTGGCTGTCTATTACAGGTCCCCTGATCAGGATGAGGAAGCTGATGAGGCTTTCTGCAGACAGCTGAAAGTAGCCTCACAGTCACAGGCCCTGGTTCTCATGGGGGACTTCAATTACCCTGACATTTGCTATAAAGGCTACACAGCCAGGCAGGCACAGCTTTGGAGGTTGTCACAGTGCACTGACAATAACTTCTTGACACAGGTGGTGGAGGAGCCAACAAGGAGAGGAGTACTGCTGGAACTTGTACTGACAAACAAGGAGGGACTGGTTGAGGACATGGAGGTTGGGGACAGCCATACCTGTAGTCACCATGAGATGGTGGAGTTCAGGATCAAATGTAGTAGGTACAGAGCATATAGCAGAGCCACAATCCTGGACTTCAGAAGAGCTAACTTTGACCTCTTCAAGGAACTGCTTGGTGAAATCCAGTGGGATAGGGTACTGGAAGGTAGGGGGTTGGTGTGTGGAAACCACTATCGGTATATTCTGTCACAGACCTTTCACAAGGAAGTAGATGTATCTATAAACTGGAAATTAAAAATATATCCTGGTGGTTTCCTGGAAGTATAATTCAAGGTGCATTTGCTTTGCAAAAACAGATGAACATCAGAAAACACATGTATATGGTATACCTCTACTTTGTATTCTAGGCTGATTTTCTTAGCATCTTTCTCTATATCTTTAGCAGATAAATCTACTACTGTCCTGTGACATTTCCTCAGAACATTCAAATCTTTCCTCTATTTAAATTATACTTCATTATATGTTATATTACTAACTTAAATGTGTATTTTTCTATGCAAAACACTGAGGCATGTACAGTTTAAAAAACTTTTCTTGTTCTTGTATTTCTGGATTTGCTTTACATACTAAACATGAAAAAGAATTACAAAGTATAACAGAATGTTAATGAAAAATACTACAAGAGAATAAAAACACAATTCTGTCTTTAAACCTCCCACAGTGAATTGTGTCCTGCTCCAACAAGCCACAGGTGTACACCACATGCACAGGTGAAAATGTGATTATGAGAGGTCTGATGACAGTCCTGGGTCCACAAAACATTCATCTCAATATAAACATCTGTTATGTATTCAAGGCAAAACTGAGCGGAATATAGAGCTATAATTGAGAGATACTAGAAAACTACAGGTTATTGCCCCAACAGGAACTCAAATTTGATCACACTATAAGAATATAGTATCTTTTATTAGTGTATATGATGTTAGGCTTCCTGCCTTATTGTACTAAGAGAGAATTGCTTCAGCTCAACAGAGTGTAGGGACTACTGACTTGGAGTGATGCACTTATTTCTCAATTACGGGACTGATGCACTCTTCTGGCAGAGGGGCTCTAATGAGCTGGGCTGTTGTTAGCTGTCAATATACATTGTGAAAATCCTGTGGTTTGATTGGCTGCTTCCAGTCATAAACCAGCAATGAATGTGATGTCCCTAACTTCTGTATTCCTCTGCTGGTAGCTGAAGTTGCCAAATACTTTGCATTATATATAAAAGACCCTGTTATCAGATGCTCATAATTTGGCCAAACTTTAGCCATGCAGGATTAAATTGCTTGTGCCTTGTGTCTGCCTTTAGGCAAATATCCTTTTTAATTTCTTCTAAACCATTTCTGAGAAAGACATAAGGGAAAACTATATGAACCACACAAGGTCTCTTCACAGTTACCTTTTCATGTCTTGCTGCATTGCCAAAAGTACAGACTCAAAGGCAAAAAAAGACAGCCTTTACTGCTGGGCACTGAAAACCTGGACTTTAAGCAGTTCAGTAGTGTTGGACAAGAGAGTGTATATCATCTCCTTTTACTCAGCACTTTCATACTTCTAACCCCAGATCAGCCATGTGTAAACAGGACTAAGGACTCACTTGTACACCAGGTCAAATGGCTTTTCACATTATCATTCCTCCTGAGATATCAGCACTACATGTATAGCTTTGTGAGATTTTTTAAACAAAGGGCAGTCTTCTTAGCATCAAGGTGTCTCAGACTACAGGTTTACTGTACCCTGTCAGATGCAATAGCTCATTATCATTAGTAATCAGAAATCAAGAAGACACCAATATGTTATTTTTGAAGCCAGAAGTTTCTTCATGTTCAATAGCTGAGGTTTGGACCTCTGGTTTTGTCCACCCTGATTTGGTCCTCTAATGAAAATACACGCTAAAAATAAGGATTATAAAAATATCACTGAGAGCTGTCAGATGGAATCTTTTATGCAGATTACAAAGGTATTTGCTTTCTCGTTAGGCCATTTGTCCACAGATGGGATTGTTGTTAGGCTTGTGGTAAATACAAGTGGATGCTGTCTTTGGTGTAAGAACATCACCAACAAGAGCAAGACTACAATCCATGTCCTTACCAATGCAAACACAGTGGCAGGGAGACTGCACTGAACTGCACTGGCTAAGGCTTGCCTTGTAGTTTTTGACTTTAAAAACAGCAGAAGACCTGCACAAAGAAGTTAGGTGTAAAATTGACCTAGCCTTTTCCTTTAAGGAGAAAAAATAACTACATTTTTAACCAAGCCTTTGCCAGGTAGCCAATTTTAATCCCTCCAGCCTTCATTCATAGAAACAGATTTGTTGCACCCCCATGAACACATCAGTGTATCCTTGTGAGCTAAGTAGATATAAAAGCAGAATTTGACTCAATTTTCCTCCAGAAAAAAAAAAAAAAGCCTGTCAGGTTCCAAATGTGAACTCTTTCTAGTTAATTTTCCTTTCATTTTATTTCTTGGCTGTTCTTTTTCCTTATTTTTCCCATTTTTTTTCTTTCTCATTCTCTTAAGCAGAATGAAAAGAGTTCTTTAACCAAACAAATGTAAATACGTAAGTGGTAGGGATTTTTTTTAAAGTATGTTTTTCAGTTCATCTAACAAAGACATATCTGTCTGCTCGAATGATGCCTTACTGAATATGAATGAGAAGCCCTTTAATGAGGTACGGTAATTAAGCTCTGGCAAGCCCCCCTAGCCCCCTGTCAGCAGCTTCCCAGGCAAACAGCCATTGAATCCGATGATTGACAAACCAGACGCTGGACATGTACTGTAGCTGATGGGGAACAATGGACTGCGAGGCCACAGTATCTGACGTACCCGGCTGTTCCAGCCCCATCAAAGGGCTGGGCTCCTGGTGTGTCCATCTTGCTGTCCTCCTGGGCTTGAGCTGCACATTTACCTGCCAGACCCTCCTGGCTCCTCTGAAGGTGCCCGTCCTCAGCATACGCAGGCTGGATGTTCACTTTGTCCGCTCCGCATTAGGCTGTGTGGGAGCAGGTTCACTCCTCTGGCACTTCTGTGTTGCAGCGCTTGGCTCATAAATCTTTTTAATTGTTAAATGTCTTTAACTATAGAATAGGATTCATTATCCATTGTGTTTGCCAAAATGCTATTTAATAAGTTGCTTATTTTATTAACCCTGACAGAAAAGAAAACAGGGTTCTTTATCTCCAGCTGTTGGAGACAGAGGTAGGATTTGTCTAAGCAGTTTTGCTTAACACATTGCAAAATGAGTGTGTTTAACAGGTTTGGGGTGACTGGCCAACAGCTGAATTGCACTCTTTTCCCTTCTGTCCCATACCCTGGATAAACAGTACCCATGTCAGCAGTCTGCATACATCTTAGAAATTGTGTGGGAAGGATTGGGAAAGTAAAAATACAACCAAAACCGACCACAACAAAAAACCTAGAAGCTCTAGTTTCTACCACCCTGTAACTTTTGCTGCATGATTGCTCAGCAGCCTAGATGAGAAGGATGCATCTTTGTTTTAATTGATTGTAGCCATATGGATTGGCATTGTGAGGGACTGCTTGGTTTTCAGGCCAAGAGGTTAATTTCCTTTCTGTATGTCATCAGTTCTATAACACATGCACATGGATTACCCTGTCCTCATGGTCGTTCGGAAATACAGGTAATGATGGCCTGGCTGTAGGCTTTGTAGAATCAACTGGATTACTTGAAATTCATGATGCCAACATGCATTTTGAAAGCATATACAGGGAGGGGAAATGTACTTTTCAGAGAAGAGATGGAAGAGAATGAATAATTTAAACATTTCCTATCTCCTAAATAACACAAAAAATATGTGCATATATGTATGTATGCAAACATTATCTGAATAAGCTGCTAGTATCATTTGTCAAAATTGGCAATCTCCTGTTATTAAAATTGAAAGCTCACCACTCTTTCTTCCTTCCTCGACTTTTTTTTTCTTCAAAAAGCAGAGATAAATCCCAGTAGTACAATTAAAACACTAGCTAAATATTACTTTGTTGGGCTTAACGATAGATTACAATGTGTGCATAATGACCCAGTTCTAGTAATATCATCTGATTTAGTAAGGAAATCAGAGTCTGCCATATGTTCACCAATAAGGTCTTAGAAATTCTTCTTCTTGTTCTTGATGTCTCAGCCAACTGCTAGCAAGGATGCTGTTTTGTCCTGAAATCATCTTGGTTTTGAGCACCAAGCACATTAAAGTCATAAGCATGTGGCTCATTTTATCACACCACCTCTAGGAATGAGCAGGGGGTGAATTAACAACCTGCCACCTGCCTGCCCTGAGTACCTTTACGCATGGAATTGTTCCAGTTGCAGGCCAGTCTGAAAACTGATTTCCTGTTAAAAGCCCCAGAAAGGTATTCACTGTAGCTTTGGGGATATTTTAAAAGATGAAATTTAATCTTGACATTTCCCCTGAACGTACTAGCACTCAATTGGCAAGATTATATAGGTCTTATGACAAACCAGAGAACAACATCAAAATCCAAAACAAGAAAAAGTCAAAACAGGGAGCAAAGCAAGACTCTGCTCTGCCATTTAGCTATATATCTGCTACATTTGTTATGTGTTTACCATTTGTGCTTTTGAACTGTGGTGCATTAATGAGCAAAGTACCTGTACTGTTTATGGGCCAATTACAGACAACAACTAGACACATCTATAGCTACCGTGGATCATAACGGAAGCTGCAGATGTTCATCATCACTCAAACTTTGATTGTCAGCTTGTTTATACAAACTTTTTCTCCTTAAATTTTGTCAGACCCACATGCAAATTACGGAATCACAGAATCATTCTGGTTGGAAAGACCTTTAAGATAATTGAGTCCAACCATAACCTAACTCTACCAACCATTAACCTATCTCTACCAAGTCAAATTCTGAAACTACATCTATATATCTCTTAAACACCTCCAGGGATGGAGACTCAACCCCCTCCCTGTGCAGCCTATTCCAGTGTTAATAACCCTTTCAGTGAAGAAATTTTTTCTAATATCTAATTTAAACCTCCCCTGGTGCAACTTGAGCTCATTTCCTCTTGTTTTGTCACTTGTTACTTGAGAGAATCATAGAATCATAGAATATGCTGAGTTGGAAGGGACCCATCAGGATCATAGAGTCCAACTCCTGTCCCTGTGTAGGGCACCCCAAGAATCACACCATGTGCCTGAGAACCTCATCCAAACGCTTCTTGAACTCAGGCAGGCTTGGTGCTGTGACCACTTCCCTGGGGACCTTGTTCCAGTGCTCGACCGCCCTCTGTGTGAAAAACCTTTTCCTGATATCTAACCTAAACCTCCCCTGATTCAGTTTCCTGCTATTGCCCCCAGTGCTGTCAATGGTCACAGCAGTGAAGAGATCAGTACCTGCCCCAAAATGCACACAGTACTCAAGGTGAGGCCGCACCAGTGCAGAGTAGAGAGTGAAAATCACCTCCCCCGACCAGCTGGCAACGCTGTACTTGATGGACACAACCTGGACACAATTGGCCCTCCTGGCTGCTAGGGCACACTGCTGGCTCATATTCAGTTTGCCATCAACCAGGACCCCCAGGTCTGTCTCCTCCATGCTGCTCTTTATGATGAAGATGTGAGAGTTGTCCCTGACAATGCAGGGGGTTGGATCTAGATGATCTTTAAAGCCCCTTCCAGTCCTAGCCATTCTATGATGATTCTATGATACTTTCACTGTGCCTTTAGTACCTCCAGCTTTCTTTTCCTCTAGTCTTTAAATAAGGACAACACTTCGGTAAATTACAAAATTTTACTACTGCGCAGTACTTAGTATCTGTACCTGACATTGCGTAGAACCACGCAATGAGCCACAGAATGGTTTGGGTCAGAAGGGATGTTTAATTATCATTTAATCTACCCCTCTCCTCCCTGCCTGCCATGGCAGGGACAGCTTTCAGAGCCATGTCCAGCCTCACCTTGAACACTTCCAGGGATGGGGCATCCACAGCTTCTCTGGACAACTTATTCCAGTGTCTCACCATCCTCACACTAAAGAATTTCTTCCTTATGTCTCATCTACATCTGCCCCCTTCCAGTTTAAAGCCATTACCCCATTTCCTGTCACTACATGCCGTTGTAAACAATCCTTCCCCAGCTTTTTCTCTAAGCCCCCGTCAGGTACTGGAAGGCCACTATAAGGTCTCCCTAGAGCCTTCTCTTCTCCAGGCTGAACAACCCCAACTCTTTCAGCCTGGCTTTATAGGAGAGGTGCTCCAGCCCTCTGATCATCTTTGCCGCCCTCCTCTCGACTCTCTCCAGGAGCTCCATGTCTTTCTTGTGTTGGGGGCTCCAACATATCTCCAGTATCTTTCATCTGAACTTTGCACTTATTTCCAGTTTGAAATTGCAGCACTTGTTCCAGAGCTGTCAGCAAGCAAAGAGAGTACTCACTGGTTATTACAGGTCGTATGAAATACTTAGGTAATTTTTCTCTCTAGAACGTTGAGGACCGTAAAAGGTTTTAGTTAGATTGAACTAAAATTAGCTACTACAGCTTTCTGGAGTCTGAAAGCTTTTCATATCAATGTCTGCTGAATGCAGTAGCATAATACCAGGTGGAAAGTTAGTGCAGATTTCCTCTTTGCACACCCTACTTCTTGGACTTCTTCCTGAGAATCCATCATTGCTAACCAATAGAGACAGGATATTCCAGACTGGGAATACAGTAATTGTCATTGTGTGGTCCTTGAATTATTATTATGGATGAAATCAGTCCACACACACCTATTTAGTATGATAAAAGCAAGCTATTTCTCCTGAAAACTCCTGAAAAGTAATCATTTCAAGATGTATTCTTAATGTGTTGGGTTTTTTATTCCATGAGCCTCTTAAATAAAATTCATCAATTTATTGATATTAACAAATGTCTAATATATTAGTCTTTTTCTAGGGTCTTCTTTTTCATGTGTCTGCAGTTGCCATCCAAATATCAGTACCTGTTAGTTATAATTCTTTCTCCTTTCCCTTATATGGTTACTAGGTTTATTTCAAAGGCCAATTAGTCATTAGTTAAATTTTAAGGGCTTTACTGTTATGCTAATGTTTGTACCTTCAAATCCCATAGTCAGTTATCAGTAATTTATCATGTAGGAATGGTAACGAAGACAGTCCCTTCTCTGAAGAGCTTGAAGAATAAACCATATCATGAGGACAGGAAGAGCAGTGTAACAGCAAAATTATTCTTATTTGTGTTATTGTCCAGGGTTTGTAACAGGAGAGGTTCGACTGAAGATTCTGATGAGTGTGAGACTGTCTTCCATTTTAAGTTACAGCACTATGCCTCCCACACACTTCTTTGTGCCTAGATCCCTGAATCAAGCCACTGAGCAGCAAGTGGGACAGAGGCATTGCAACAGAGCTGTGTCTGAGCTCATGAGCCCTGAAGAGTGAATAAACTAGAAGCTGCTGTCATAAAACTTAGATCCAGTTTCTCAGTTCTAGAAGTTGCTCAATTTGTGCAGCCTAAGAAAACTGGTAGTAGGCTTTCTCCTTGCCCTGAAGCTAAATGTTGTGACTGCAATGTAGTGTAAAGATAGCCATGCTAGCTTTAAACTGGCTAGACAAGACATTGCTAGCAGCCTAATGAGGAATCAACATGGGCCAATTCATTGAGTATTTGCCTTGCTTCTGAGATGGCTTTTGCAGACCATGCAGATGTGGCATGGCTGAGCTGCTGTTGGTGCCTTCATTACTTTAATGCTAGAAGGAGGCTATGGCAGGTGCAGGGCAAGATACCTCAGAAGAAAGCACTGGCTGTTGAGATACTCAGAGCAGAAACAGAGGTAACCTGCCAGGAGCCACTGAGGAACCTGCTGCCTCTGATTCTCCTCTGGGACATTGGTACATGGACGTTCCTCATGAGGAAAGGCTGAAAGGCAATGGCCTGGCTCTGCAGTTCCTGCAGTACTGGGCTCCTCAGTGCCACTCCATCCACTAGACCTATCCCCACATCAATCACGCACTCTGGCCATGCAACAACTCAGAATATACTTTGATAACTGCTACAGATTTATTATCCTCTGTGGTCCTTACCAGGAAGCAGCTGGTTTTCCCAGTTGCAAAGCTAGTTTCTTCAGAAATTGCCTTTCTCCATGGCTTGAGCAGACCCATACCTTATCAGTGCACTGTGTGCATATCAACTATCCCTGACGAGAACTGATAGGAAATTTCCAAGCACTTCAACAGTTATCTGTTATAGCCTGGATAATAAAACTCCTCTTCCAGTTTCTTATTTCATGAGTCCTCTATGTTGAAATGCTTCAGAAAGGCTTTTCTTCTCTTGTGGTTCACTCAAGTTGCTTTAGTGGAAGCAGATGATTATAGAAATAATAATCAAGAAGTTGGTAATTGCTTTTTAGTTTATAGAGATAGCACTGATCTTATTTTCCTCTGGCAATAAAGTATTATTAAAAGTGGTTTGATTTTATTTTTTTTCTTGCACTTTAAAAAGTTTCAGCAAATGCTCATTTAAGTAGTTTGTTTGCTTTGTCCTGAAACAAACATCTCACCAAACTCAATAGGAAAACTCTAACTGTGGATGTGCTTTTTAAATTTTTTCACTACTGAGCCACAGTTTTTGTTGGATTTTGGAGAGTTCACTGGTGTCAGAGGGTATGTCCTCATTTTAAAACCTTGAAAGCCTCTGCACAGACAGCTGTTTTAGCTAATGTAAATTGATAGACAAATGTAAATTCCTCATGGGAGGCTTGGCAGAGCCTTGACAGGAGTAACCAGATAATCAGATTGCAAATCCACTGCATGGAGAGAGCACTTGGAGCACAGGAGTCTCTTCAGACCAAACCGTTTGTTTGCTGTTTCAAGGTATGTGTTCAGACATCTTCAAGGGAAGGTGCATAGTCTGCTTTTTTTGCTCAATTAGAGCTTTGCAATAAGAGTGACAAAGAGTGTTGTATAAAACATTGAGAGCATATGTGGCAGAGACTTTGATAGAATTTTGTTGTGTCCAAAATTTGCCCAGCTTTCTTAGAAAGTAATTCAGAAGTTAATAAATTTCATGTCCATCTACCCTGAGTTTCTCTGCTTATTGTAGTATCTCTGATGTTTTACAAATTCGGTATCCAGTTCTATAGGAGTTGCTTCTCTCTCTCCCTCTCCCTCTCCTTTTTCACTTCTAAGTCAGTAAACTATGATGTATGTGTCTCTCCCTGAATAACGTTATTATATGATGCTGCTGGAGCCCTGAATAGCTTGGCTGTGGACTGCTGAACCCTTTGAATGTAATTGTTTTAACACCATGAAATGAAGTAATGCATAAAATTGATAATAAACGGATATCTCTCTGCCTCTGCATGCAAATGAGCACTTAGCACCAGGGCACAGATGCCACCATTGTTTCCCCCCCTGAAAATGACAAAGTAAGTGAAAATATCTACCAAGAGCTTAGAAAGTATGGTAGCTGCATTTTCATTATATTTTAGAATTTCAGAGTTGGGAAAGCAAACTGTCCTGCCAACATTCAGAAAGGGGCTGGTTAATGCCTGCCTGTAGTACACTGGAACATGCAGCGAAGCAAGGCTTTGTTGATTTTTTTTTTTTTAAGATAAAGAATATAGTTATTAGTGATTCTCTTCCACTTTAATGTTTTCAATTTTACAATCTTATTTTTGTTTTTGAAACAAAGACTGTATTTTTTATCTCAGTGTCTTGCCGACGCCTCCTCCATCTCCTCTAAAAAGTACAGTTAGAAGCAACATGTAATACCCATTAATCTGCTGTGCATATTAAACAGGCACATTTGGAATACTTTGGGTCTGGCTACAGCTTTGGGTTTAACCTTTTGATTGTTTTCTGATTTATACTACGAGTTATTAAGTATATCTAGGAACTAAAATTATTACTTTGTTTAGGAAATATTGTTCAGGCTTGGCTTGTTTCTCCTTCTGCTTTAGCGGAACAGTATGATATTGTGGATTAATCATTCCATTTTCAAAGGTTAGCTGTATTGTTCTTCATTTCACAAAGAGGTCTTATGTAGAGAAAGAAGGTCTAAATTAACTAGTCACATGTTTTACCTTTGCTCCTTGGTTAACAGTTTGGAGTTCCTTATTATGTGACTCAAACATGTTTACGAAGCCTTAAATAGCAATAGATCATGTTCATATTTGAAACCATCATGGTTTTTACAAAGGTTTCCTAAGAGTTCAAAATTAACTCCACACTCATCTTCTAGTTTTGTGATAAAATTATCACTTGACATTTATTGATTTTGCCACATCTGAAAGTGTGCTGCCTATTCATAGAGGACTGCCTCCTCTTTAGTTTTCCCTTTTTTCTTTTTACACATTGCTTGATCTCTTGCTCCAATAGTTTAGTGACTACCCCCTTCTCCCCTCTGTCACCACCTCTCTCTGCACTCCAGTAGCTCTGCTCCAGTTTGGAGCCTCATCCCTCATCAGTAAGTTCTCGGGGTAGTCATCTGTCTGGGCAGAGAGCACTTCCACCTGTGAGGTACCCAGGGATGACTTTTAAAAAATGTAGCTGTTTAGAAAAGTCAAACTTAAATATGAGATTAGTTTTATGTTAATTTAATTCAGTCCAAGTGTAAGTTATAACTGAAAAGGCCAGTCCCAGTACCTGGTCCTTATCCCTAACTATGTATCCCAACTGTATCTCCCATATTAAATCTGGCAATAGAGGCAAGTCAGATCAGTGTGTTCATCTGACACAGCTCCCATTTTTCTTTTGACATATTAGGAGTTTTTGTCCAGTCACAAGCTGACCTGACTCACTTTGTAGTGTCACCACTGCCAGGCCTCATGCAAGAGAAGTGGCAGAAGAATGCAATCAGGGCTAGGGGAGAGAGAGGCTACCCTTGTCCACAGTAGTCTGCGTTTTCATCAAGTCGAGTAGTGTGAGGCGGTACCCTAAATTCTCAGTAGCTTGTCCTTTCTATGTTTCATCCTGAAGACCCTTTGCTTATGCTATTCAACTCTTTAGTAATTTGCCCTTTCAGTTTGCTTCTTTGCTGTATTTAAAGACAGTGAATTTTAGTAATTTCTGCCATTCCTTTCCGCTCATATACTTGGCACTGATACAGTTGTGTTAATTTTTTTGACTCTGCTGTCTTAAACTCCCATTATCAATTGTCCAAGTTTTTTAATTGGTACTCTTGAAAATAATAATTTTTATTTTACTAATTCTAATTATTTTACTAATTATTTTACTAGTTCTTCACTCTCTGACAATCGCAGAGAGCATTTAATGGCCTCTCCTAACTATTTCACATTTCTTCTTCATGCTCTCAACAATTTCTTTCCTATCGCTTAGAATCATCATTAAAAGATCTTCCCTGCCAAATGCTTTCTCTTTATGAATCAAAAAAACTATCACAAACGAAACGAAACCATCTTACCTATTAACTCTTTTCCAGGCAGATACATGGGTGGTTGAAATGCCTCCTTGACTCTAAGGCCAGTGTCTTGGATCACTCCGGCTGATACTCACAGAAAGCTTTGTTCTGTGATCTGTGTTGTACAACTTTTCCCAGAAGCACTAATACTCTCCTTTGTAGTCACTGCCAACAGACTTTCAGCAACTCTGTCCACATTATGGGTAGTTTGTTCTTGCCTTATCATTCCGTAACAAATTATAAGCTTCCATATTTATGAATTAATCATGACAGAAAAACTACCAACACTCTATTTTACAAATATTTTTATTTTCAAAATACAAAATACTTTCAAAAACATCCCAACCCTCCCATTTATATCCCTTGTTCTTGTACCAGTATATAGATATCTACTCAATGGGACTGTCCAGACCTCCAGAGGTTGTTTCACTTCTGTGTTATGATTAAGCTTGTCCTTGTGTTATTTATGCCTTCTGAAGTGACTGCTGTTTTATTTCAGCTTTTTGCACAAGTCTGCAGTTTGATCCTCATTTGCATTCTTCACCTGGTGACTAGTGATAAACAGTAATACACCTACCCATCTTCACAACAACTTGATGCTTCAGGAACAGCTTATGATCATCATGAAAGGCCTTACCAGAAGAGCTTATTTTCACTAAAATGTTAACAATTTTCTGAAATCCATTTACGTAGCAAGGAATGAATAGATTAAATTGTTTCCCATTTAGAAGCACAAAAAATATTTAGTTAAACTGTACTGGTTTTGCAGTCTTGGTTGCAACATTATAGCATTATTTTAAAATGTAATTTTTAATTTTGACATATCATTAAGCATTTCTATGTATGCATGTATGTCATGTGCAACGCAGTCCTCTCAAAGTAGTGTGAGAAATTTGTCTCATGAGAAACCTACAGAGAGTCATAATTCTGGACTTAAAATTAGATTGGGTTTCCACATCCTTTCAATTCCAAGAACCACTGATCATAGGGAAGAAAGGCAGCCTTTTAGTAAGTCGTTTTCAGTGTAGAAAGATTAATGCATAAATAGGATCTAATATGAAGCAAAAGAAGATAGGATAGGAGTTCTTTAAATATCTCAACTTATGCTTTAATATCAGAGATGGGAGAAAAAAAGAAACCCCGTATCTTCCAGTGCCAAATTCAGAAAATATACATAGTGAACAGTTACTAAAGTAATTTTATTAAGTGTTCAAGTAACATACAAATGGCAAATCCATGAGCCATACAAATCTGATATCATATAGTGTTCAGTGTGGTTATGAGTAAACTTAGCTGATTTATGCTCAACATAAAAAACATGAGACGCTTTATGCATGGTTTGATACAGAACTCAGTGAAATGTGATACTTCTTTCAAATTCTGTTGCTTACTCAGACTTGACCCTCCAAGTAAAACTGAGGAAGACAAAGAAATCAGCAGCACTAAAACAGAGAACAATGTACATTTATATTCCACTCCTTCCCATCCTATGCCACCCACTCAGAAAATATAATTATGCCTTTAAAGTGAAACTATTGTCTTATGTTAAGACAAACTGGACAACTTCTTAAATAATGATCCAGGAGTCTATCCAAACAGTAGTTAAATCAGTAGTCTGTCTCTCTGCTTTCTTGGTACCACAGCTGCAGATTTGAGATGAGAATCCCTTCATATTATTGTAATCACCCTCCACTTTAACACAGAAATATTATCACTGGTTCAGATAAAATGAGAACAGAGTCTGGTACTGTTCTTGATGACCCCCATGTCCTTGATATGCCTAGAGATAGAGACAAGAACAAGTTGTTCCATCACCTTTCCAGGGATGGAGGTGAGGCTGACCAGTCTATAGTTACCCGGGTCCTCTTTCTTGCCCTTCTTGTAGACTGGTGTGACATTTGCTATCCTCCAGTCCTCAGGCACCTCTCCTGTTACCCATGACTTACTGAAGATGATGGAGAGTGGCCTAGCAATGACCTCGGCCAGCTCCCTCAGCACCCTTGGATGCATTCCATCTGGACCCATCGATTTATGGATGTCCAGATTACTCAACTAATCCTTAACCCAATCCTCATCTACCATGGCAAACTCCTCCATTATCTTGACTTCTTCTGGGGCTATATGAATCTGGGGCTCATGGGGAAAGCCTGCAGGAGTAAAGACAGAGGCAAAGAAGGCATTCAGCACCTCTGCCTTCCTTTTAGAAGGAAAACTCACAGAAAAATACTGAATTTATTGTCCAGCTCTTCATTTTGGCCATAACTGAACTGATTACATATTTTCAGCTGGAAATCAACTTTAGGCTGTTAGTTTACTAGATTGCTTACTGGAGGAGTTAGTATCATTTTCTTTGATCCAGCAGTTGACTGCCTGGCAAGTTCATGAAGGACATGGTAGATCCTTGTTTAGCTCCTACCTCTGCCTAAAGTGCCCGATCCTATAGAAAACTGCCACTACCACAAGGTTTTCAGGATTTATTCATCTCAGTCTTCACTGTTGGTGTTGATTCAGTTTGTCTAAATAGCCAGATGTTCATTGCTACCCATCTCTCCAACCTCCCAGATGACTTTCAGAACAGGTAATCAACTTTACTCTCACCCAGGAAGTGGTAGGCCTTTGCTCAAATTGTTCTGTGAACCAAGCAGGCAGCAGAAATTAATTAGGTTCTTCGTCGTTAGTGCCTAGTCACTACACTAGAAGCTCTTCATACATTGGACATACAATTCTTCCATTATCATTAAGATAGAGGGAGGAAAGGAAAAAGGTTGCTGGGTCTGGAAGTAGGTTACTTTGCTGTAAAAAGTGCCTTAGTTGGCTTTCACCAGTGATTGCTTTATTTCTACAGATAAAGTAACTTCAACAAGCAGACTGAGAGCTTCCTTTTTACGTTCCCCTCCTTTTATGTCCAAACCACCAGCAGATAGAGTGGTCCCTGGATGGGAGCAAGGAGTGTAATTTCCAGGTCCCTCAGATAGAAAATGAAACTGAAGCCAGATTTCCTGCAATGCTGGTGAACTATGGGGTAAAACATTCCTTTTAGGGAGGGATAAAATGAAGAAAAAATGCACCTTGTACGGTTTGATTTTTAATAGCCAAAGGCATCCATTAATCACCTTGTCTTACTTCTAAGTCTACAGTGGACTGGCTGTGTCAGAGTTTGCAGTAGTGCATCCTTTCTGTTACTCCAGAAGTCTATCAGAATACCTATTTTCTGTGAAGGTTTATCAGTAAATCTGTTACTAGAGTCAGGGTTGTCTAGAACCTTACTTGTCTAGACTCTTTAATTTTCATCACTATAGTACGTAATCTTGTTTAAAATAAATAAACCTGCTTTCCCTTCTTATTTGTACTATGCAAAACTAGATCATTTCAGGGAATCACCTGTACTGTGACTTTTGAATTTTGTGATTGAATCACAATGTGATTGTGATTGATTACCTGCTGCCGATCTCACCTGACTTCTAGAACTCTCATAGAAATTAAAGCTTTCATCTCAATCAGAATTACTAGTTAAAATAATTTATAATAAGCAACACTTTCTCCTTATGTATATTCAGTGATTCTAAGGGAAGGACATTTTATTGAATGCACTTGATGCACAACTGTAATGGAAAAAAGGAAGGCAGCTTTGGGAGGAGGTGGATGCACTCCCATTGTATGTAGTTTAATATACAGATCATTCCATTCAATGTAATAACAAAAACATCCCCTTCCAGTGAGAACTATTTTCTTGTTGACCTCAAGAAGAGTGTAGACTTTCCTGATTAATTAAAAATAAACATCAAAGCAAGATTATGTATAAATGTGTTTATAGCTGATTACTTCATTTTCTCATAAAATCATACATACAGTTATAAACCACCTATGTAATTGGTGACATGTACAATCACAGTTCTAATGACATATGACAGACTTTCCCTCTTCCCCCCTCCTTTTGGCCCCATGCAGAAAGTCTTGATTAATTCCAACTGCTATGAGGGGAAGAAAGAGGGGGAGATCCTTGCATTTGAAGGCAAACATTGCAGCTGTACTTCAAGGACCTTTTCATCTCTAGGGAAGGCAGAAAGTTTAGTCCAGTTTCTGTAAGCCCACTTCATAGCCATTTCAAACATTGAGAAGTTCATAATTAAAAAAAAAAAAAAAACAAACAACAAACTTTAATCCCTTTGGGAGGGTTCTTACTAATAGATATGGGACCGAAATTTTAAAATTTATCTCTTTATACATATAGGTACTATAGTAGTACTGGAAAATAAACCCTATATTTAGCTGATGCTTCCCGCCTCTAATCTGCTGAATAGCCAGAGGGACCTGTTTTCTGTCATGATTGCTTAGCCTGTAGTAGTTAAAGGGGACATGGAGCCCTTTGAAAAATCTAACTCTGGACTTGTGCATGCAGATCCTGAAAATCTGGATCGCTCTTAATCTAAGCAACATGCTTATACTCCTGACTGGAACAAGCAAAGTTGTTCTCATCATGTTCAGTCATGCTCTAAACTGAAGTCACTGTTTCTTGGATCAAAGACATGCCTCTCAAATGACCAGAGTTCCTCAGTGACTACTTTGGCTGATATATCAAGACTTGGAGTTGAAGGTCCATAACTTTCACTGAGCTTTATAAAAAAAGGGATGGTATCCAAGTAATTAACTTTGGCTTTCTTTTCCTACTCTCCACTCCTTTTTTGTAGGTCCACCTAGATGCACATCCTGTACAGATGGTGCATTGTTATTTCAAACTAATATATGTTTTGCTGGTGATATCTCCAAACTCTGTCCTATATACACAGTATGCTTGAAGAGGTAAGGGAAGACCTTCTTTTTCCTATAAAACCATCTTAAAACTTTGGTTTTGAACCATGTTTGTTTTGTTTTGCTTTATGTTTTTATGGGCTCTAACATTTACTCTAACCGGTACAAGACTGTGAGGGTAAACACATCTACAGTATATTTTTTTAAGTCTTTCTCCATCTGAGGAGAAGGTCTGTTTATATAAATTTATTTTCTATAAAAACTTTTAAAAATGTTTTAACTTACACTAATCTAGGCAAGGTTATGAGATTCCATGGAAAAAAATGCAGACACACTACAATAGTACTTGGAGCACCAGAATATTTACTGTAAGTCCCTTAACACAGACAGGCAGTAACTCACATTAAATGTTTAAATGAGATTGGAAAATAATGGTGTTTGTGCAGTTGGGTATAATGAGTGCTACATGGTTCTTCCTCTCCCAACTCCATTTCAAAGCAGCTGAATACAGAGTTGCAAAGAGGAAACAGAGAATACACATCTTGTAACATGTTGGCTAATAAGGAAATCTGGGCTGAGTTTAGACAACTCATAATTTCCTCCTGATACAGGTTGACTTCTGTGCTCTCTTGAGAAACACAGATGTACAGGAAGATGTGGCTTTCATGGACCTCTCCATGATTTGAACATTTTGTGTACTTTAAAGCAAAGGAGGCACTCAGAAGAGATATATGTTGAGGAATTTGCCTTTAAAATTGAAGTATCTGTACAGAATTGTCAGGATGCTTGACTGTTTCATGGGACAAAAGACAGAAGAGAAAGAGAGAGTGTATTGATCTTAGATGCTTCTTTCCCTCCTCCTCTCTCAGGTAGGGTACAGTGGAGTTAAAATAGACTGAGTGCCTATGTATATGGAGATGTGATAAGCATCTCTAAAGGAGTAAAAATAGTCTAGACACGGTTGTATCTGAGAGAAATACAAAGTGAAAGAAGAAGAAAAGTTGTTCCCATACAACAGGGATGAAGTGAAAGTGCCAGCCCTAATTTTTCTTTTAGACAATTCTGCTGATTCTCCATGCCAGGGCACACTAACAAAACTAACAAAATTCAGCTTCTGAAGGATATTTCAAATTATAGACACCAACTTGTCCTGACTGCTAATTTCTGTTAGTGTACTGTGCTTTGTCTTTGAAGTCTTGCCTGGTGTCTCTCTGTGGAACTCCAGCTCTTTCAGAAACTTGAGGATACTTGAAATATGTACATAGTGCCTAAGGGTTACCATTAAACAATTACAAAACTGAAGTAAAGAGGTAAAGATCATCTCAGACAGAGCAACTATGAGGTTTTTCAACTTCGGGGGGGTGGCAAGGGGATTTTCATGGTGAGTTTTGGTTAGAAAAGTTACTTTGGAGAAAGTATTTTTTTTTAATTCAGTACATAGATTTATTTACCAAAAAAAAAAAAAAAAAAAAAAAAAAAAAAAAAAAAAAAGGGGAGAATGAGACAATAGTTCATCTAATTTCACCTCTTGCATATCTGAAACAAAGTAGTTTCCCTCAGTAACTTGATCTAGAGTAAAATTTACCTTGTGTTTTGTTATAACTATCACAGCATTCAGCCTTGATTTGAAGCAATCAGCAGATGTATAATCCACCATTTCCTTTGGTAGTTTGTTCCAATAGTTAATCATTCTCACTGTGGCTTATTTCCAATTGGAATTTGTCTGACTTCAGCTTTTAGCCATTGGTTCTTGTTATTTCTTTCTGTATTAGATTAAAGAGGCCTTTAGTACCTTGAATTTTTTCCTGTGAAGGCACTTACATACTGTAATCACACCACCTCTCGGTTTTCTTTTTGATAAGCTAAATGGATGGAGCTCTGTAAGCCTTCCCTGTAAAACAATTCCTTCAGGCCTCAAATAAGTTTTGCGGCTTTCTATCTCACCCTCTCCAATTTTTCAATATACTTTCTAGAAAGTGGGCACAAGCTATGTGTGCATTATCTCCATCTTGTCCTCTAGAGATATGGTGCTGGTTGCCCTCCTGTCTCTTCTGTTTTCACCCAATAGTTAGATTAATTTTTTTCCCACAGTATTAAAACAGAAGCTGATTGAGTTATGTGCTCACCATACCACCTCCACCCATTTTAGAATAACTCCTTAAAAAACCCATAGTCCCACATTATTGTTTGCTACATATCTCACATGGAACTGGCTATATTGTAAGCTGGAACCAGAATACCAATGGATTAAAGTAATTCGTTCTACAGGCCAGCTTTCCTCCTCACTTTGTTTTGCCAGACTTTTTGATATCCCTAAATTTTAACCACAGAAATATTTTCACAAATATGCCACTCTTGAAAGCACTGCAAAGACCACATGATTCACCATGCTCTGAATATGCACTTTAATTAAGGTGTTCAGCCAAATGCTGCATCAGATTTTCTCAGAGTAAAAAGTTAGGTTCCCTACAAAAACATACAACTAAGTAGATACAACTAAATACAATTTCTTCCTTTAGTTAAGTTTGTGAGGCCAATAAATCTTGCTATTTACATCTTTTTCTCAATAGTGACACAGCACTAGTGTCTTTTAGTTTCTCAAACTCCTTCAGTATTGTCTGTGAGGTCTTGCACACATATGAACAAGTCCAAGGACTTAGAAACTTCATATTACATTATGTTATATCATATCATATCATATTGTATCATATTTATTATATTACATTATTTCATATTATATTATTTCATATTACTTCATATTATGTTATTGATTTATATATTTATATAATTTATATTCTATTTATTTATAATTTATTTTTATTAAAGCTATAATTTCTATAATTATGTATTATATTATAATAATATTGATTATATTATGAAATTTTATCTTCTTATTATTATGAAATAATATCTTCTGATTTATTAATGTAGTGATTCTTAATGCCTCAAGCTCATGTGACACACTTTATCTTGACGTTTATATAACCAGCACCAATATTCAGAATTAAAATTCAAAATTTTATCACTATCAACAAATGATAACACTGCTTCACTGCTAGGGGTTCTTTCTCACAAACTTCTAAGGATTCGCTCTCAATAGTTTTGTTCACCATTTCATCCAAGCTGTAGTCCCCAGTATCTTTATTTTCTATACTAAAGTGTATATTCTACTAATGCTTTACTTTTTAAAAAAGGTTTTCCTCTATTTTGCCACTGTTAGTAATCTGTTGTAGTAGATGCTTCCACTCTGCTTTTAAAGTAAGATGGGCTTTTCCCATACTCATGGCCATGAAAGCTGAGAGTTTTCTTGCCTTCTGATAAAAACAGTCCTTCAGATTTTGTTCACATTTTTTTCTACTTATATTTCAAATCCCTTTTTTTTCCTGGTAATGTCCATCTTAGCTCTAAGAGAGAAACCACACATCACTATGCAGTGCCCTCACCTCTTGCTACCATGTTGAAAGAAAAATACAAAACACTGGAGGTAGAGTCTTTTTCCTTCTTCATCAGTAGGTCTTACAGGTAGATCAAGAGAGATAAACTACTAAGCCTCGTCTTTGCAGATGCTATGCTGACTCACCGTCATTGCTTTAAGTGCTCTTCTTACTACTTTCCCCTACCCACCTTTTACTTGAGTTTTCTCCCCATTAAACTACCAAGTCAACAATAATTGAGGTTAAATTACTCCAGTGCAGGAGCACCTCCTCTAGATTACTGGCTAGCTGGGAAGGGATCAATGACCTGAGATGCAGATGTGGCCTATAAGCCCCAGCTGGTCATTAAAATGGAGGAAAAGTGCTGTGCCAAGTTCATTATTACTAAAATTAAATAATTTTAAAATATTTTAAGTGTACTTTTAGAGGAGAACGTTTCTATTTTCTTTTGTGGCTCTGCACAGGTGTCACTGCAGGCTTTGCTCAAAATGTTTTCTATTATAATGGTCAATGCATTAGCCAAACAGACTGGGCCACTCCACCTCACCAGGTTTTTTTATTTGTAGGTCTTTGAGTTAAATGTTTCTTTCACTGCAATGACAGAATCCATCCTTTCTCTAGTGGTCTTTGTTGACTTGCCACTTGGTCACTAATGTAATTTTTTCTTATATGTCATTCATATGAGGAGACAGAAAGCTTTCTATACATTTTCATTGGAACTAACTGGTTTAAAAGAACGGACGCTCATTCAAAGTTTGATGGGTGGTGTTTCTTTTGCTTTTGCCCACTGCAATTCCCTGTCAGGCAGGCAGACATGCTTCTTTGTCTGAACATTTGAAAATTAAAAATAAAATTTACAAAAGTCTTTACTTTTTTTTTTTCTCCAAAGGTTAATTTGCAGAAGTTGTCATAGGAGCCCCAATGCAAGTCAATTGGATTTAGATGTATTAATAACAAGCTCAGATTTGGCATAGCTTTGATACCTTTATATTTCCAAGCATTTACTGTCCTGAAAGAATTATGGACTTTTGCAGACTGAGAACCCACTCCATGTCTGTGTTTTTTATACCTCACTTGTGTTTCTATCTACTGAAAGATTAAAAGTTGGGGCTTTTTGCTATGCAAAAGTATATTCTTATTTTGAAAACAAAAGTCCCTGGTTTTGCCAATGGCCTGTGATGGAAATGTTACCTTGAACATGAACTTTCAGTCCATTACAAGTGTATGTTTTCAGAAGGAAACGGGGTGAGAATATCGACTGACAGGGTGTTTGTTGGAGCAGAGACATGAACTGCTGAATTTGTCAGCTGTGTGAGGGTGGTACCAGATCAAACTGAGATCTCGAAAAGTAAAAGTTGGGCAGAACTAGTTTCTCTTTGATTTCTAAAAGGATGATGGTAACAAGTTCCACAACTCTTTGCATTGCCGAGCAAACCTGAGAAATCACTGTATCATAGATATTCAGTGAGATAGAAATAAGAATACTTAAACCCATTCAATTT
Source organism: Hemiprocne comata (assembly GCA_020745705.1). Lineage (NCBI taxonomy): Eukaryota > Metazoa > Chordata > Aves > Apodiformes > Apodidae > Hemiprocne > Hemiprocne comata. The sequence goes on along the minus strand of CM036587.1, from coordinate 63,119,245 downwards.
CACATGTCACACAGGCTTACATTTGGCCTAGTTAGTGCAAAAAGTCTATGCTCAGAAATATGAACCATATGGAGCATGATACTTTTGTCTCTACAAAAATTAGTTCTGACATCTAACATGGGTTTGATTTCTAAATCTAACCAGCCCGAACATCCCAGCTTAAATCTTGCATATGATTTGGTTTATAGAAAGCCAGTAATATAATTAGAAATGAGCTCAAATAAAAATGATAGAATTGAATATTGCATACCACAGAATTTGGAGAAATTTGGATCTGGGTTTGAACTTTTAACCTTGGACCCAACTCTCACTAAACTGTAGTATAACTGACTTCATTTTATGGGTACAAATTTGCCCTTGTAAAACTTACACTCTCATTCTATCACATACTTAATTTACAGTGGAAATCTGATCACAGTCACCTCTAATTATCTGATTTGCAGCACTACTTATTGCACACAACTTCTTTGCAGCATGGCTTATTACTGAAAGGCAAGAATAGACTGTAAACCTTACAGATGCAAAATACCTATAGCAGCATGCAGAAACATGCTGGGATTTGGGCTTTTGGAAAACCTTCAGACTAGTCTGGAGTTTTGCACAGCTTTTTCAATGTAAACTTTTTTTTTTTTCTTTAATTTAAACCAACATTTTCTTCAAGGCAGACTTAAATGAAAAGCACATTTTTCTCACTGTAAGAAACTCTGCATTAGACACCAAGCATATAACTCTCCCAGAAAATGGACTGGCACAGGTGGCTGGCCTTTAAACAGGAAGATGGGTCCAGTGCTTACTGTATTTTGATCTAAGTCTTCTCAACATTGCAGTGCTTCTGGCTTTGTTCAATTACTTTTTCAGTGTCCCCGCTTTCAGTGCAGCATTTGACAACTGTTCTTGCCAGATGCAAATGAGGACAGAGTAAGTTTAACTGTTTTGTTCTTACTGGGAAACTCTCTGGTCATCCCTCTACCCCCTGCTTTTTTCTTACTTCTCTCCCCCTCTCTCTTCCCCACATTTGAATTTCTCTATGCTCAGCCTTTTCTTTATTGTTGCTTTGTATTGTGGCTGGATTTTTCCCCCCTTTCTCTTCAGTTTCACTTAACTGGAACATTAAGTAATCCTGAAGTTCTGCTATGAATTCTGAAACACTCCAAGTTTTAAGTTAATTCAAAAAAAGAAACAAACAAGTTTGCTTCTTCTCAGCCAGGGGATGTGATTTTTATTTTTTTTAATAGTTTCTCGAGAGTACATAGTATCATATCTCCAAACTGAAGGTATCATATTTGACCACCTCTTTAACTCTGAACTTCTCACTAAGTGCATTACACAAAAACATGCTCAGCTTCTGCAGTTCAATGATCTTAGGCTAAAGTTAGATATTAAAAGTAGAAGAAATAGAAGGCCTAATTCTCATTTGTGGGAGATGAGAAAAGGATCAGGCTTTCTACCGGTTTGACCACCAACTTTTGAGACCCTGAAGAAATAAAAAAAAATATAAAAAATATAAATCCCACAGGACAGGGATTATTTTGGTGTTTTTTTTCAGGGTGTTGTGTGCATGTGTGTTCTCGTGATAAAGCTGTGAAGTTTTTGGCTGCCCTTTTCTGGCTTCTGTTGTTTTCTAGGGACTCAGTGGGATAGATAGTTTGTGCTGTGACAGGACATGCCAACAAATTGCATCACTTCTGCCTCGGTGGCCGAGGACAATGACATGCCATATGCCCATGGCAAGAAATGAATGGGGCTCATTTACACTGGCACTGGGTACCTTCAGCCTTGTCAGTCTTCAGAGGCTATCCATGGCAAATTGGAAAGCTAGCACTGGAGTAGCAGCAGCATGAAGAGATGCAGCCTGAAAAACTTCCAGCATTCATAACTTTATGAACAACATGCAGCTTTGAAAGGCAAAAAGAAAAATCCTGGATGCACTTACCCCATCCCTTTGCAATTGAACCTTTTGTTCTCAAAAATAAAGAGAATCACCAATTGTTTCTCTCTGTGTGTTTTTTGCATGCTGCTAAAAAAAATATAAAAATAAAAAATAAATAAATAACATCTTGGAGTAAATTCCAGCTGCAGGGAGAAAACAAAAACACAGTGGGTGTCATGCTTCATGCATTCAAAATAGTTTCTCCGCTCAAGCAGACTGCCACAAAGATTTGCCCCAAAGTTGACCCCATTGACTCTAGTTTGCACTTCAGCAACAACAAAACTCATATTTGACCCCTGACCTTCCTGGCAACACATCATTTGTTTCCATGTGTTGAAGCAAAGGATGATGGGTGATGATTAAAGAGCAATGGGTCTGTTGGCCTGAGACACTAATGAGGATGAAATGAGAAGGTCAGCGATCATCCTCACATGGCAAACTAGGACATGGAGCTAATCTGTTGTTAATTGTCCTTACATTTGTTTTAAGGGCAGTGGCAGAGATAGGTGGCAGTCATGTGTCTTCCTTTTTTATAATCTTTGTAATTAGTGCATGAAATAGAGTTAGACTTGCCTGAAATGTTCTTTGCAAGTGGGTTATTTTGTTTTATTTTATTTTATTTTATTTTGTTTTGTTTTGTTTTATTTTATTTACTATTTTTCCAGTTTGCATACATCCAGAGTTGTCCAGAAGCGACTGACTTGCAAGTGTGGAGATAGAAATTGGCCATTTTGTCCCTTTCATGCAGGTAAGCTGCATAGCACATGCTTCCTTCTCCTGCTCTTCCCACCAGTGGATCTCTGAGTAAATGTGCTGGGACTGTTCCTGGAGCTGATAGGCTGCTTGGATTTCTGTGAATCTTCTTTTCTTCACCTCTCTAATGAGCCAGTTGGCCCAGTACTGGTTATCTCAAAGTTACCAAGGTCTGAAGCAAGAGCATCTGGTCTTCCCACACTGAATGTCCTGGAAATTCTGTGCCCCATTGGCCTCAGATGACATCTAACTCAGAAAGCAGAGGAGAATATCCTGCTCCCTGAACTGACCACGGATGCACAAATCTCTCTTGTAAAATCCCAGCAGCCACAAATTAACGGTGAATCCTAATTAAATAAGGTATAGCTGATATAAAAATAAATCCATCTTCAGGCTTCAGGTATTTTTGGCAGAGCTGGCACTAAAGATGTTGGATACAAACACTTTTCCATTACAAATCCATCTGATACATTCCAGTGAAAAAAGGAAGCTAATGGCTCCTGTCTGCTGTTTTGCTGATTCTTTCAGAGTAAGAGAAAGGAAGCCTTTAAGTATGTGTTTTACATTTTTTGATGCACCGTACACAGTTCCTCCTCCACTTCATCAACTGGTAACTGCTCCTGATACACAACAGCCCTATACATTATAACTAGATTTGTCAGCTCTGCTGAGAGAACATGCATTCCCACTTTCACAGTGGTGCAATTTTGGTAGGATTTCTTTTTTAATTTTTTTAGCTGTATTCTCCCCCTGCATGACTAATGGCTGTGTTCAGCCTCTCAGAGGGAAACAAATCTGCTAGCCAAATGGCAATCAGCTGGTGAGCTAAAGCCTGAGAGCTTTAAAGTATTTGTCTAGCGAAGAGTTTACTGCAGTGCTAATCATAACAGACTCATTAATTACTCATTTGGATTAAGCAGAAGGGTCAGAAGAGCCATCTTGACAATCCATGCCTATCAGTGCCCTTTTCCTGCCAATTAGTACAGCAACAATTTCAATGGCTGCAGCTTCTGCTTTTACACCTCCAGCACCACCTGCCTTTGCCCTTTATCCTACATAGCATGTTAGCCACCACAGACAGCCAGCTCATGTGCTTTAGTTTCAATGCAGCACCTTGTCAGGTACAAGCAAAAAATGGATTACAGGCTAGAAAGGAATCTGGGTTAGGAACCATGAAAATACTAGTTTCCAGTTCCTTTTCTGGTGTTTCTGAATGGGAGTCTTGAAGTGGATCTGTTTTTCCATCAGCCTGTGGTACAATGAAAATGTCCATTGTAGTGATGTGATTTGTGGTCGTCAAGGCTAAACAAAAGCAGAATCTCAGTCGAAAGCAGATGAACAGCTGTTCTGCTGCTATAGCATACGTGGGAGAGGAAGGGTAAGAATGCTGGCAGGGTGAAGTGGGGGATTTCATGTCAGCTGGTTAGGTGTGTGAGTTGCAAAGCGAATAGCATACCTATCTTTGCCCTTTCCAGACCAAAAAGTACATGATTATAGGTTATGACACTTTTCAATCTTGGAGGCTATCACAGAGACTTCTGTTCAGGCACCTCGTACATCCCTGTATCAGGAAGCTCTGTTCTCTGTTCTGTCTGGCATTTCCAGAGTTACTCTACTGGTTGCAGTAAAATTATCCTGGATTAGTGCCGATGCAACTGTTCTCATTCTTTTCACATAAATTCTTATTATCCAAACTTGCAGATCTGTTCACAGCCTGGATTCATTCACATTATTAGGAGAAAATAACTGGAATTTTAGTGACTCCTGATCCACCCCTCTACGCTCCTGCAATATATACTCTGTTCTTCAGCAATTGCTGGTTTCTCTTTGAAATATGTATGTTCTCAAGCAGTCTCAAGATGTTATTTTAAAATGTATACAAAATTAAACTACTGACAACAGATAAGCTTAGAAATACGCTCTGTTTGTTTGTAGGCTTCTTGACCTTCTCCAGTGAGCTAGTGGGCTACCTTTGCCTCTGGCCAGGATACCAAATCCAGGTAATTGCATGCTGAACTTCTGCCTCAGCTTTTTTTAATTCGCAGGCATTACTCAGTTCTCATGCAACTGTCTCCCAGTTTAGATGGGAAGTGATGTCTCAGATGTAACTGCTAGCACATGCTGCCAGCTTAATGGCGCTTACATTCTTTCTAAACTTGCTTCTTCAGCCACTGAGGAATATGCTCTTTTTACACATTCCCTCAAGGTTTGGGTAGAGATTAACATGAGAATTCAGGATGTACCGGAAAGAACCATATTTTACCCATTCTGTCTTGGGGTATTCAGTGGTTTTCTGTGTATAATGGAGGTGGAGCAATAAGGTGAGCTCCAAAATAAGCTCGTATATATGTATTTTTTTGCAAGCTTTTATTAAACTTCTCTGCTTGCTGTCATGTTTTTCCCTCATGATTCCCAAACCTTGAACCTGCAGTTGTTTAAAAGTCTACCTTGTTCTTTTTGTTACTGTTCAGCAATGCAGTCACCTGAAATATCTGAGCAAGGAATCCCGGGGTTAAAGATCAGGACACTGGACTGAAGGTTTTTCTTGCAAGGTATCCTTGGCTTCCAAGTTTTCACCCATCTCAGTTTCTTGTCCTTGGTTCACAAAAGGCTAAGTTTTCCCTCAAAAGTGGAGGAGTAACTGGGTGATAAAACCACAGCATAAATACAGATGCCAGTGACATTCCTTTAGGATTGTCTCCAACGTTGTTGGCTTACCTTATTTTCCGGAAGGACTGGTGGAGTTTTAAAAATATACACAGATAACTGACCAATTGACTGTTTTCCTAATTTTTGCCAAAACCGATTTTAAGCTCCAAAAACCTCCTTCTTGGACATGAATAAAACCACAGTTAATAAGCTGGAAAGCCAGATCATCATGTTTTGGAAGCAAATATTCCAGCAGAAAACTACTTGCTGTACTGGCTTTGCTTTTATTAAATACACAGATATTGTTCCTTGAGGTGTTTTCAGCAGAACTATGTTAGTGCCTTTTAACAATTTATCTGAAACAGTTACTATTCTGATATATTATATAGGTAGCCCAAGCAACTAAGAACCTATTACGAATCGTGAAAATAAGCATCCCTCAAATAATTCCAGAGTTAATAATTAATTACCAGAACTATATAAGTAATTAAGAATAACAGCTTCCCTTACTCAAGAAAGTTTAACCAAATAAAAAGACCTCAACAGTATCATTGTTGCACAAGTCATTGGTGTTTTGGATTCTCTCTTGGTTGTCTTTGAGTAAAACAGTTGCTCACAGACGTGATGTCTTGAGTAGCATCATGAGATAAAATGGAAGGACTGAGTCAGTCTCTCACACCCAAACTGCCAGTGTTCAATGAACTCAGATTTCCACAGGTCTTGAGCTATGGGCCATGAAGGAATTCACTCAAAGAAGGGTAAGAAGAGCACTAACAGTGCTGCTGCACTGCCCCTGTCCAAGCTCCCTACCTTTGGCACTGCAAGGCTCCAACTCCTTGGGTCCCTGTGGGAACCTCATTTTGTGATAGCAGATTCTAGACTTACTGCCACAGACTAAACTTTTGCCAACAGCAGCTGATGTGAACACAGGCTAAATTTGACCCGTTATAACTAGATTGACCTCATGTGAATACCTCATTCAAGTAACTCAAGAAAAGCTATTCAGCACTTTAAAGGCCAGGGGTTTAATCCACTTAAGTTGCTCTGGATAAATGCACATGACTAAAAAAGTTTATGTACCTGACCTAGAACAGATGGTTTGTATCAATAGTATACAGACTTTCTAGACACTTCATCTTTTTACACTGATATACATTTTTACTTTTTCAGATACTACCTAATAAATGTAGACCAGGGTATATATGAGGGGGAAAGAGACAAGGCACAGTTCTAACTTCTTTGTGCAAGCATTAAGTTTCTATTGAAGACATTTAGCAAGTCCTTTCAGTCCTTAATAAGACTGCTGACTTTCAGTGTCAATAACTCAATAACAGGCAGGAGCGTATAGCTAAATATACATCATTTGTTTTTACAGGCTGGAGCCATCCATGAATTGCATTTTCAGGCACATATCATTAAAGCAGTTAACCACCCAGTCCCAAAACCACCACTGAAGTCTCCTCTGGAGACTTCATATTCTCTGTAGACTTCAGAAATACTTGGAACAGTCCTTAAAAGCTAGCTGAAATGACTTGCTTTAAAAGTGTGACTGAAAATTGCATATTCTGTGTGTTCAGCAAGATAAACAAGTGCAAGACTAGTGATAATGTAGTTTTTTTGGAAAGAGTTTTAAAGTCAGTTAGTGCAGAGTGCTTATATTTTCTTGTGGTAGGTCTTCCAGGCATATGGGTGCTCGGAGATACGCAAAGAGAAGCATAGGTAAACTGTAGAGTAAGTAAATATCTGACCTACACTCAAAAATAAGTCTTAAGACAGACCTAACCTTTAGGAAGTAAAACCATAAAAGCAATTTCATTCTCTTAAACTTTGTGTCTCAAACTTAGTGTTCAGTCACAATGAGTACGACCTCTCACTCTGATTCCCTTTCTTTCCTGCATGTTGGGTAACTAGCTGTACACTGCTCTCTTATTTTCTCTTGCTTTCTCTGCAGAGAGACTGTGTGACTGGCACATCATCCTTCCATCACTGCACAGAGTCTGGTGTACGGTTAATCAGGTCAGCCAATCAGCATGCAAGGATTAGCATAATGTACAGACACACTTAATCAGGTCTACTATACAGTTAATCATGTGTATGCTAATAGTTGTGGGGATTAACCATTTAGGACAATAGCTTTCTGTTCTGATTGGCTGTGTTTTCTACCTGTTAGCTTTCCCTCTCTCTTTTTTTTTTTCCTCCCTCGTTTACTCCTCCCACCCAAAATTGTGACTGTTGAAAGTGTTTCTGTAAGGCTGCCCATATAAATAAGGATATATTTAATAATGGGGGGGTGGAAATCGTGGGCAGATTCAAATGTTGGATTCACAAATTCATCTCTGACTGATAAAAATTTTATTTTTTATGGAAAAGAAGTATACATGATTTTGCTTCCTCAGAAACTGTTCTTGATCTCAGGAGCTAGGAATATAACTTACTATAATAACCAAGTTGTGTTAATTTCTGAGACAGATTTTGAATTTGTGAACTAACGTTTAACAGAGAAGGATCTGAATGTATTCACTTTTGTTAAAAGCCAAATACAGCAAAAAAGATTCTTTGGCTGTTCATTGGAAATTAGTAGACAGAGAACAAGTAGCAGCCAAAAGTAATCCCTCAAGCTACCCTGTAATTGAGTGTTTGCATGTAGTCAGGGCTATCAATGCAAGGGCTGAAGGATTCAGTCAGAAGGAAGGGTGGAGTGGTTAGAAGAAGGGGTGGGGGGAGAGGCTGAGTGAGAGGCAGAGAAAAAATGAGCCTGCCAGTGGTTAATTGAGCATATAGATTCCTAATGTGTCAGGCACTACCCTCTCAGATGAAGGATGACACTTTTTAGGACGCATCTTCCTTTGTTACCATTTTAAGACTAATGAAGCCTGCAATTCATAAACTTGATGCTGGGCACTTATCTGCTGCCAGGGCAATCAGTACAGCAGAAGATTATAACTTTGTGTGTACCAGTTTTAAATATACACTTTTTGGACATAAAGCACAGAATTGTGTAAAGAGTTGAAGCTCTAGATAACATTGCTAGAGGGTAAAAATAATTTTCAAATGCAAGAACACGTTCCTCAGATATCCATCATGAAGCTAAGTTTGAAAATCAGGTAGTCTTCCGTGTTTAAGAGAACATTTTTTTATTTATTTTCTTCTTTTTTTTTTCTTTTTTTTTTTTTCCCTTTTTTAAGTGAACCAGGCCTGTTTACTTTTATAGCCTCTAAACAGCAAGGCTCCGTTATACAAAAGTTGTGTTTTTTTCCCTGCCTTCAGGTCACTTGTTAATGAGCTGAGCACTGGGAGAGGATGGAAGCGATTACAATGGGGTATGGGGAGAAAGATTTCCTTTATGTTTCTGTGAATCTATGAAAGTGAGCAAGAGAAAGAAGTTATGTTTATCAGCAGTCCACAGAGACACTTTTATTTGGAGAGTCACTAGGGTGTCTTGCAACCAGTTGGACAGAATTTGGGTGCTAGTCAGAAGAGCAGAGGGACCCACCTCAGCTGCAGCTTGTGTAGTCTCTGACCTCCTTAACCTCTGCAGGGCTTCCTTTATGAATGTTCCCAGCCAGATGGTCGAGCCGTCAAACCTTTATGAGCCCAAACTCCTTTTACCACTTCACAGTTTCTTCCAGTCTAAAAGCAGAGAGGGTAGACATGTAAAGAAAAGGAGCTAAAAAGTGTTAAAGATAAAACCAGGACATATGCGTGCCTTCTTTCTGGATTAGTAATTTAGGGTGATGTCTATGGTTTTGGAGCTGTCTGTCTGTGTTGATGTTATTTTGGATGCCTTTAGATGTCCCAGTACAAAACACTTAAATGGAAAAGCACAGAATTCTCTCCCACCATACACATTCATTTTGTTATGCTACTATGCAAACATTTAGATTATTACTTTTTTAAAACCTCTTCTGTGTCTGATTATTTGGGACATTTTTAATATTTTCATTTTTGTCAGGTTAGAACTGCAAAAGATCACTGCTCTGGTTTCAGAGGGCTGATCTGTAGTGGCAGACAATGTTACCTACCCTCATTGGCAATAGGTGACTTAAATTACACGAGGCCTGAGCCCAGCAAAGTGACCTTGTTAACTTTATGAGAACTACACTCTGGTTTCCACCTGCTTCCCAGGGAAACAACCTCACTTATGAGGAAGTCAATTTCCAAGCACTCCTCCAGGAGAAAAGTTAACTCAGTCACCGATTCCTGGATTTAAGGGTTACACTTTTCCAATTAGAGAACACACACAGAACAGCAAAATGTGTAAAACTGCAACATTGCCAAGACATGCTATAACCATCCTTTGATGCACAGAGCTAATTTTAGAGCCTTTGAAATCAATTCTTATCACTAGCAGGTAAAGTCAAAAATAGAAGACCCATGAATCTGGGTGAGGTCAGACTCCTTTACAGGTTCAGGTTGATTGGTTTGCAATAAAACCACTGAGATCTGCTAGTTTTTAATGAGCTTTTCTCTGAAGAGGTGAACTTGTATTTTCAGTGGGGTTTGTTCCTGAGGGTGTGTTTCACATGTCTGTCTCAAACATTCACTCTAGATCTTTCTGGTTTCCTCTACTAAAAATCACTAGGTGAGTTGATGGTTGTTTGCAAAGGCACAATATATTATATCAGACCTTACATCAAGCCTGCCTTAGCGAGAGAAGGGCAATACTCCTCGATGGTGCTCATTTTCTGTTCAATTCATTTAACTTGCAGATGATGCAGTCATAATAAATAATTCTAGCAAAGGATCTACAGTCTACTTGTGAAAAGGGATTTTGACTCAGTGAATTTGAGGAGAAGTAAGTAATATGTACTGCGGAGGAATAGTAGGCTGAAAACTGTTTCACAAAGCAAAATTTCACCTTAACTGCAGATGAGATGTACCTTGCAGAAGTGTTGTTTCCAAAAACTAATACTAGCTCTACAGTTTTCATTCAGGTTTCTTCTTTAGATTTGAGGATGTGTAGGTGCTGTATGTTCAAATATATTTTATTTTCTGTTGCATTATGAAGTAAAGGGTCTATTTTTCTGCCTTCCCATGATACCACTAGAAGATATGTAGAGATGCCCTAGGAAAATTCAGCGTTACAATGGCAAATTTAATCTCCTCACCTTCTTGCAGATTGTATTATGGGGTTTCTATGACAATCAATTTTGAATCTGAAACTTATTTAATACATAGCAAATACTTTTTTTGTAACAGAGTTGCCACAAAGAAGCACAATCTAGCACAAATATTTTTTACATCTAAGCATCTCACAGAATCACAAGGATCCTCTGTTCCAACCTTTCTAGGTACTACTATAGTTTATATGAGATGGCTCAGCACCCTGTCAACCTGAGAATTAAAACTGTCCAATGTGGGGGAATCTACCACTTCCCTTGGGAGACTATTCCAATGTTTGACTGTTCTTATGGTGAAAAATTTACCTCTTGCGTCCAATCGGAATCTCCCCAGGAGCAACTTGTGCCCATTACCCCTTGTCTTTTCCATCTGACTCCTCGTAAATAGGAAGTCTCCATCTTCTTGGTAGCCATCCTTTAAGTACTGGAACGTTGTAATAAGGTCTCCCCAGAGCCTTCTCTTCTCAGGGCTGAACAAACACGGTTTTCTCTGCCTCTCCTCATATGGGAGGTTCTCCAGTCCTCTGATCATCCTTGTGGCCCTTCTCTGGACCCTCTCCAGCCTGCCCACATCTTTCTTGTAGAGTGGGGACCAAAACTGAACACAAGACTCCAGGTGTGGTCTGATGAGCACCAAGTAGAGTGGGATAATGACATCCTTATCTCTGCTGGTGATGTCCTTGTTGATGCAGCCTAGCATCCTAATTGGCCTTCTTTGCCTTCTTTCTTCTCATTAGAGTATATTTTGTAGGGCTCGCTGAACTCTGTTGTGGCCTGGAAGATGCTAATAAAATCAAACACAAAATTATTTGAGTAAATGGCTTAAAAACTGTAAAGTTCCTGTTGAAACAGTAGTTTTAATAGAGTTTTATTACAGTCATCTGGATTAAGTTAATGTGTTTGAAAGTTATATAAATGTTTGTAGAATATCATCATGGCCTTCTACACTTACACTGTAGATGGCTGGCTACCTACTTTCATCTTTTCTTGAGAAATCCTCACTTGTCCCCCAGCCCCACAACATGTCATGGTTTGTTTTTTGTTGTGTTGTTTTTTTTTGTTTTGTTTTTTTTTGTTTGGTTTGGGTTTTTTTTGTTGGTTTTTTTTTTTTAAAAAAAAACAGAATAAAAAAAAGGAAAAAAAAGAAAGAGAAAAGTGACTCTCCAGACACACATAATGCAATGTTTTTCAAAAACCTAAAACATGGGACTGGGAAAACCTAAGAAATTCAGAGTTAAGTCTAAAACTCTGTCCTTAACTCACCCCACTGTGCTTCGGTATTATAGCACATATGGTATGAACCCCCACTGCTCTGAGGCCTCCTGATTAAGTGCTGCATTACTGTACCTAGACACAATGTGGTGACTTAAGGAGAGAATTTCAGCTTTAACTCTGAATGTCCTGGTTCATGTGAGACTGTTAATGTTATTAGAACATAAAGTGGGTGGTTTAATACCTAATATATGGTGCTTAAAGTCAGCAGCAGCTGCCAGGGACTGGGTTCCTGTGCTGGTTTTTGCTGGGGGGAGGTGAAATCGGTTGGTTTCCTTACAGTTAAAATAGAACACAAGACCTCTCTCTAAATTAAAGGGAAGTTTCCTTTACTGTGGATGAGCTACAGAAAGTAGCACAAACAGCAAAAAAAGAAACGAATTTGGGAGGGTAAAGCTGGATGCTTTGACATTCTGATCAGACCTTAATGGCGTTTTTGCTATAGTGAACAATGACCGAGCTCCTTTGGTCTTTGCATGTTTCCTCTCATTTAACACTGCTTGTCTGGTACATCTTACAAGATATTCCTAGTGTCTGGCAAAATCTTGGGGTCCTGACCTCAGACATTTTATGGATGCTACTTGTGAATGCAACAGCAGTTTGAACAAAGAAATAGGCTGCACTAAAAAGCAAGTAAAGCCATAAGGATTTAGCCACGAAGTTTTTGATAAAACAGTTGCTAAGTCTGAAATGTTTACTTGTGCAGACCAAGGCTAATTTTACTGACTATTCACAGAAGAAGATGCTACTCAGTGCTAGATTATTACTGGCCAAATTTCACTAAATGAAGATTAGTTCAGAGTTGGAAGAGTTTTCCATAGTAAGAAAGCAAACATCAGAGCTTCTCCTTACTTGGTAAATACGAAGGACTCAAATTTGAATTAGTCAAGTAAATAAAGATTCAAATGTGGTATTTCCACCTTGCCGATCAGCGGTAATTCGTAAGAAGTGTTAGGTTGTCAGAAGTGTGCAGCTGTCCAGAGCACCTTTGGCACCCCATAAGGCATGCTAAAGTAAACTGTATACCAGAAACACAAAGAAAGGGTTTTCTAAGAAGAGCTCCTTTCTTCCTTTTTTGGGGTATACACATTTTTCCTACTCTTGGTCTGTAGGGTCCAGAGACTAGGGGACATCAGCTTAATGCAAGCAGGTCTAAGAAGTGTTTCAGCATGAGGTGGCCATGTCCTGAAGTCCTTGTTTAGAATGGCCTCTGTGTCTCTGTGTGTCTGTGTCTGTGTGTGTGTGTGTGTGTGTGTGTGAGAGAGAGAGAGAGAGAGAGAGAGAGGGTTTTTTCCCTTGTGTCATCTCTGACAAATGCACCTTCAGGATGTTCACTAGTATGTTCACTAGTACTTCATTTGCAAACAAAGCCTCTATTCATACTTACTTCTCTGCTGGCTGGCATGGGGGGAAATGTAGATATTCAAACTATTAACTTTCCATTCTTTTACTGCTTCCATGGGCATCTAGAGATAACTCCAAGTTATGCAGATACTCTTCACACATAGCCCCTCACCAGAAAGTTTTACCTTCTGCCACCTCAACATGTCCTTCCTCATACTTATGAAGTGCATGCATGGGGCATATGTTTTCCTGCTGAAGCTTTTAGGCAAGTGCAGCATTCTCTGCAGAAGTCCACACACTTCTGAAAGGCTCTGAACTTGTTTGGTGGGGCAGAAGTTCTTCCCCATGTGTGAGAAAGCAATGTTTTTACACAAAACTTGAGGAGCCTAGGAAACTTCCAGGGGGAAAAAAGTAAATTTATGGTTAGTCTTATTTAAAAAGTGTTTAAATTGATATTTCTAATAAAGATAGAGATTTGTGAGTCACAGGAACATGCTATAACACTAACACGTGCACTGAGAGTGTCTGGAGAGGGCAAACAGGGTAAGATTGGTTGATTGGTTGAGTTTTGCAGATTAAGCTTAAAAATACAAAATAGAAATATTAAAATAATATTATGAATGCAAAGGAATGCATTGTTCATGTGTCTTTGGGAAATACGTGCAGAAGTTAAAGAGGGCTGGGATGGGGGATGGGGTGAGTTGCACCTGTGGGGCTTTAGGAGGTTTCTGGCTCACCAATTTACTCCTGATTGGCCTGGATCCTTCACACCAGGCTAAATTTCATGGTACGAAGATGAATGGAAATGAAGAGCTGTGTAATTATGAGTTTTGCTGCAAGCTGATCAATCATCTGGGCTGCACTGCTCACAGAGGTCAGGCCTGACCTTTGGGTGGGAGCGCTGCTGGCCCGGTGGCCACGGGCTGCAGGCAGTGGCTGTCCCCCACTGGCTGCATTACTGCAGGCCTGGCAGCACTAAAAGGCGGGCCTGCATTCCTTGTCACCAGGGCTCTTATAATTATGACAAATGACTAAATGTGTGATTTGCAGCAAAGTGACAGCAGTCAAAAGGGGCACTTAGGGTTTGTGAGATGAGATGGCTGGCGTGGCTTTGAAGGCTTTTCCTTTTCATGACTTAGCGCAGGCTGAATCATACATGGCCACCCCACTGGCAGCTGAGCGGCGTGTGAAACCCATTTCACACGTCTGTGCTGCCTTACAGCTGCGATGCCCTGTTTTCATCCCCAACAAAACCAGAGCTGGTGGCTGCTGCCTCTTCAAAACAAATAGTTTGGTGGGGGAAACTTCGCTGGCTTTGTTTTAAGCAGGATGAATGGGAAATCCCAAACACTGAAGAGTGTTTTACTGGAGGCTGGGATGTGATAGGGACAACAAACAAAGCCAAATAGGAAATGTAGCCCCAGTGGTATTTCTGACACCAGAGCAAGCTTCATCGTCCATAAAGACAATGGAGATGGGAGCGGAAAAATGTACAAGGAAAAAAACATGCAAGTTTCTGGAAAGTCAGTTGAAAAAAAACCAATCATCAGCAACGTTTACTGTCTGAATCTTGTAAATAGTCCACAAATTTCCCTCTGCATCATTGAAAATCTCAAGACTAAATGTTCCAGAGACAACTTAGAAAGCAGGTAAGTCAGGGGTTTGAAGCTGAGCGTGAGATAAATATTACTAAATTATATTAATATGTGAGTTAATAGTGTGGGGAGGAGTAAAGACTCTAACTGCATGACTTGTGCCATGGACAACAGGACTAAACCAGCTATTAGACTTAATTTAGTGCTTTCCCTGCCTTAAACTGACACAACATTATTGCAATTCATATTTACAGATACGGATCATGTTTCATTCCCTCAGCTAAAATTACATACATGCATACAAAACCTAAAGTAATGCTGATCTACCAAGTCTGAACTTAAAGCAGCTTCTTTAAACAGCAGAAAAATTATTCTCCACTGATTTTTATTTTTTTTTTAACTTAGTTCAGGAACCCACTCTATTTTGTCTGTTCACAAACAGTACCAGGCAATGGAAGTATGATGGGTGAATCCACCCTCTAACAATTTGCCTTGTTGTCTCTTTTGGTTGTGTAATTTGGATTGTGTGACTTGGACAAGGGTAAGTATTTAGGTGTTTTTCAGCTTTCAGCACAGTGATGAAATCTCTAGAAGAAAAATCAGCCTGATGGACAGTCCTTGTTTCCTGAAAGATTTGTCCCAGCAACAGACTAGATAACCTAATGTCACAGAGCACAGCTAATGCCCAGCAAGGCTGTCCAGCTCCCAGACATGTGCTACTTGGCTTATCATGCTTTGGATCATCTCTTTGTCATTTTTCCTGGCTCACCTGAAGTAGAGCAGCAGGGCAGTTGGCATGCTCTGTGCCTTGCACAGCAGTGGCACAGGTACAGCTTTGCCTTGCATTGCACAGATGTTGGATTCCTAATTTTCCAGTCAGCCAGCAGCAGAGGAGATGCTGAGGAGCTGTGGTTGAAGTGACAGAAAAAGAGGTCTATTTACCCTTTTCTTACCCCCCACCTTTGTCTCCTTTCTATTTGATTATGTGCCCATTTGCAAAGCTAGACATCTGGGCTGAGGGCTTGGATTACAAACAGCTTGACAGTGACACTAATTTCATATGCCTGCCACCTCATCCTGAGCCTGTAAGGTCACCTGTTACATTTAGTAGTCGTAACAGTGTATTTTTCCAGTAGTTTATTAAACTTGTGAGGCATCACTTGGTAATGGGTCGAGACTGGCTCAGCAAAGTCATAGCCATCCTATTTCACAAGATAAAACAGGGCTCAGTCAAAAAAGTGTTACTTTTACTTGTTGGTGCCAGATTTCAGCTAACTTCAGTGAAAATGCAGACAAAGTTTAGTGTGTATTATTAAATTCAGTGTTCTGTGAACACTTTAGGTTGTCATCTTGCTTTTCTTTCATAGGCATTATCAGAGCATGAGAGCTTGATGAAAAATAAGTAAATATTTACACTGGGGAAAAGTTTAATAACCTACTCTCTTCACACCCTTCATACTTTTTGCACTCTACATTTTCATTAATCCTGCGAAATTGTATGGGCTACAGAAATCAGTCTCTCACAAACTTACTTCAACATTTATACTACCATGTTTCTATTACTGCTGTTACAGCATATTCTTTTCTTGCACTCATATCCTAGCCAACACATTTCTCCTAAACAACAGAAATTCTCCAATTAAGCAAAAGTATAAAGTTTTTGGTTAGTAAACAGTGAATAAGTACCTAACTTTAGGTGATAGGCTATACATGCTTATAGCTGATTTATAGGCAAAAAATGTTTTGGGGCCTAAGATTTCCCTACTTGTCTCTCTCTCAAAACTTTCAAACAAAGTCAACAAAAGGTCAACAAAACAAAGTCAACAAAAAGCAACCCTTATAGTAACAAAGGGATCGATGGGAGCTTTGTATAGACCAACCTGTGTCCATGCCAGTAAGCTTGTTTGCTTGCATAGCAGGTTGGTTCCATGCAGTCTGTTCACTGGGAAGGAGGGTCTCTAGCACATGGTTGTTCCGAAGACATATTTTGGAGGGGTTCAGGTCAATGCTAGTTACCCTGGGCCAAAAGCTTGCAAGGAGCTTTGCTGACAAAGGATTAAGGTCTGTCACTGGCAACTGAGAATCTTCCTTGCTGCTCTTTAATTTACTAACGTAAGACAAGACCCATGTGTATCAAGTCCTTTTTGGCAGTCTTGTAAGTTCACATTCATCTCACCAACTACAGTGGCCACTTTTTTCCCTGTACTCAGTGCAAAATATGAGCACCTCCACATGGGTGATCTCATGCGGTTGTATCTATGGACCATACAAACTGTATCTGTACATTGACAACAAATAAAAATCCAAGCCCAAGCATAAAGATCATCACATCTCAGACCATCCCTCAGATATCAGAGCAAACAGTTTTCTCTGATAATGACATTTCAAAGGAAAACACTTGGATTATTATTTTTTTTTTTTATTCTGGCTTCCTTTAAAAAAAATCGCAAAAACATAACACTCACCAAGAATATAGTAACTTAATTTCAGGAAATTTATTTCCAAAGTTCCTCTTAGATCCAGTGTTTGAATCTTCTCATTCTATCTGTTTTACTTTTTTCTAATTGCATTTTTCAGATACAAGTTCATTGTATGCTTCCAGCATTAAGAGAATATTCCACATTTTCATTTCTAAATTCTGATAATTCTTACTCTTTTTGAATTTTATTGTCAAATATAATGAGAGAAGGAAGGAAAGAAAGAGAGACACTTTTAAGCATTTTTTTTTTAACCTCCAGAAAGTCTTGGAATTACCATGCTCTCTGTCTGCTCCAAAGCCCAATCCATAATTTCAACATTCTTACAGTAAATAGGAGGCCTAATAAGTAAGTAACAGATAGTTTTTGAGGGCTTTTTCTTTTGCCAGAGTTTACAGCTGTAACAAACAGTTTGATCCAGCTCTAATTTCTAATTATGACATACTGGGAGTGGAGGAGTTTGTCAGTTTTGCTTGTTCCTTGGTGAGAGACAGAATGATTTCATACTTTGTGCTGCTGAACAATTCATCCTCCTCTGTTGCAAAGCTAAGAATAATCACTGCATATTACTTGATAAACAGCTGTGATCAACATTTCAGAATTGCTGCTAGCTTGTCATCAACAAAACCAACCAAGAAAATAAATACTAGCCCAGTTCAAGATATGTGTACACCAATGTTTTTTATTTTGGGGAATAAACTCAATTAGTTTTATTAAAAACTGTTTCTGTGATGGGCAAGATATCTTGGTATATTGATATTTCTGGCTTCAGCTTATACCAAATCAGTTATTACAAAGATGGGATAGGGTGGGGGGATTGGACATGTGGCATGCCTGAAACGAAAACTGAATTTGATAATGTGTTTTCAGGACACTTACTAATTCAGAAAAAGTGATCCTGATGTTAGAAGAAGGATGCTGAGGCAAGAACAGTTTTGCTTGCTAGTGCAAACAGATGTGGGGATAAACTATTGAAACTAACAAGTGTATTTAATTCCCTTCAAATATCAAGGGCTAAAGGCTGAAACTATATAAAGGGGACTCTTGAAGTGGGCCAGCTGCCCAGGCCTTTTAAGTAGTCTGTACTAGCATCTTCCCCCATTTGTCCTGCTGATTATTGCTTGATTGATGAGCTGGTGTGTGCAAAGTGACCACCTGAAAGTTCTGCAGGCTTTAAGAGCTTGGTCAGTGTGTATTTGACCCTTAGAGGCCATGGATCAAATATCAGGGTTATATGCATTTCAATAACTTTGTTTTGATACTTGAAGGGGAAAAAAATTATGCACACTAGGGGGAACGAAGGAGATTAAATATTTATGCTTGAGAGCATCTCTGAAAGGATCTCAAGTGACTGCTGTCACCAGCCTCCTGGTCAACTTTTCTTAGCTTGAGCCCCTTCGTCTTTTCATCTCGGAAGGGTAAAATATATATTATTGTGAAGAAGAATAGAAGGAAAGCTTTTGTAGCAGACTGTGAAGGGATTTTCAGTGAGTGGCCCCTTTTGGGGGAGGAATGGGGTTTCCTGAGAAATGGGTATTCCACACTGTAACCTGACTCAACATGATTCTGAGATGGCCAATAATTATGCAGAAAAGGGCAAAAGTTTCATTTTCTGCAACTTCTCATGCAGCAGATTAAATAACACAAGCCTACCAGTTCCCCCTCCTGTCTGGGAATAAAGATTTAAATGGGAGAAAACTGGGATATTTTAAAGCAGTTATTATGTAATTAACAGTTTGGAAAAAAATCATCACTTTTCTCAAAGAATTGCTGTGATATGGAAAAGATTAAAAAATAAAATAAAAGAGCTCTAATGTAAATGTCACATTACTTGTAATGTGAATATCTCCCCTGCAAATTTCAGAACATTGATAGGGAAATTCATATAATCTGAATTTGCTGAATGATTACCCACATAAATACACTGAGCTTGAATGCTAAGAAAAATGCATATACTTAAGAAAATCCCTAAATACTTTGCGATTTGTTTTTCAAAGTTTACTATTTGAAGATAATCTCTTAGATCCCAGTGAATGAAAACATATGTTTATATAAAAATGCATTTCAGTAGCAGCATACGTTTCACCCTAATTTTACAGAGGCTTTTCTTCTGAGAGATTGCATCTTATGACTAAGAGTAAAACAGATTGTTACATAACACTTGTAATCTGCACTTTCAAATGCATTTTAATATGATGTGCATGAATGCAAAACCATTTCACTCTGTTAGAGATAGTGTGTACTTAGATGTTTAACCCACACATGTACGCAGAACTGAGTGAGATAATTACAATTAATGTCTCATGCACACCTCTTCTCTTGTCCTTCATTCCCCTCCTTCACCCTAGCAAAAAAAGGCACAGCTCCTAAGCAAACCAGAATAAGGACAAGAATCCTGTGTAACAACCTTAGTCTGGCAATAAAGCTAATGTCATTGGTTTCTTGTGGAAATAAAGGTACCGGTGTGGTTGAATTTCATGTCTGTCTATTTTGACTTGAGCACTGTACTGGGTGTGCCAGCTGGCTGTGAAGGGTGATCCATCCAGATTCAGTGCATTGCAGAAGTAGCTTCTGTGCCAACAACTAACCTGATACTAATTTAGGGAACTGCTTGCAATTTGATTTGATGGAAGTTTCAAAGGCCCACTTGCATCACAAGGATTATGGATATTTTATTAGGTAACCATCCTTCTTGTTTAAAATCTGTGTAGAATAGCCTGAATTTGTTTTCCAAGCCTTAAGTAATTTTTATTACTCTTTTCTGCACCCTTTCAAATTGATCAGCCAACTTCTGAAGTGGATTTAGCAGAATATGCTGGTAACAGCCTGCCAAAACATAAGTAATGTCCCTTGCCTGTTTGTGTTTAAAGCCATTGGAGTGATGCAGTTCAACAAAGAATATCTCTGTTATGACCAACTACTGTCTAACATGATCTCCAGATCTTTTTCAGTATTTTGTTTTTCTTCCAGGTTACTTTTTAAAAAAACTGACAGGATTATCTTGTTGCTCAGTGTGCTAAAGTTTACTAAGTCTTATGGGTCCTTAGCCAACTCTTGTAAGCCTTTTTGATTAAATTTGTGCAGAAACTTGGATTTTAAATTACTTATTTCTACTTAGAACTTGCTAATGCACTTAGGAAAAAAAACCCCACAAAACAAAACCCAAAACAAACAAAACCCAAAACAAACCAGAAAATACTGCCTTAATTTATAAGATATTAATATATTACTACATTTTCTTTTTTAAAAACCAAAGCATATACAAATTCTGCCTTTTCTGCACTCAGACTGAGAAACTTTCCATAACTCATAACTACTTTGAGCTTTGGCAATTTTCCGTTTTGAAGTCCTAAACATATTTCTAGTTTACAGTTATATCCACATGTACTGGTGGACAGTAATGGATTTTGTGTGTAGACTACAGACTACTTCTTTAATATATGCTTTCCTTGCCCTTCAGGAGTTTGTTTCCTTGACTTCTTAATTTATGATGTATCAACTTACATTAAATCATGACCTTGCTTGACATTATGCATCATAAATGTTGAACTCTTAATGAGTGTGTTTATAGTATGATCAATTTGGATAATCCATCTTGAACTGAAAAGGAATGAACATAAAATAAATTTTTGACACTATTGAACATTTAAATCTAATTCAAAAAGCAGCCAATATGCTTTGACATGTAAAAATCTAGCACAGTCCTCCAAGTCAGGGTCTTACTGCGTTGAAGATGTAATAAATAAGTTTCCCAAAAATATGCAGTGTGGAAAAGCAGGTAACTTCTGCTGCTATAAAATTCTGAGTGTAGTTACTGAGATGGATGACAGTTTATGATGCTTGTCATGAAGTCCAATATAGCAGATTGTGTTTGAATTAGACCTTGTATTTGTGGACATCCAATGTTAAAAAAAAATGTGCCTTTTAGATAGTTATGGCCCAAAGACCCAAACCGTATGATGAATTTCCAATGAAAATGCTAATGATCATTGTGTTGAGCTGCAATCCACAATACAGACCACCAGGATGTTCACATGAGTTTTCTTTTTTCTGTGGTCTGATTTCAGTCAGGACCTGTGATGTCAACAATAGCAGACTACTGCAAGCATCCATGCTATCCTCAGTTTAATTAGGAATTTTGCTAGGTTAGATATTGGCTCTAGAACGATATATGCCACCAGACTCCTTACACTTATGAGGAGAGAAAACAGCTTCATATTGTCACTGCTTCACACCAGGTCAAGGAGAGACTCTAACTTGACCTGTTTCAATCAGTGCGAAAATCAGTGACCAACTGAGTCAATATATTTTATGTCTAAAACCTGCATGCAGAAGCTACAGGTAGAGGTATTAAAATGGTAGATATTTTATTGTTTTGCTCAATTGGGTGATCAAAATCCATTGTTTGTATCAGACTTCTGCTTCTCACACATGTCCTCACTGTAGGACCAGCCTTCCCTTTTTCCTGCACTAGTATCCTTTGGGCCAAGTTGCATGGTGTTTCTCCTGTAGCAAGGATGATTTAAGCATTCTCTATCTAATTAGCCCTATAATTGCCCATATGTTGTGTCAGCACAATTGTTGGCTCAGTCCTTGCCCAACTAACAATCTACAGAAGAAGAAATAATCTCTTTTTGAGCAGATGTATTCCCTGAGCTACTTCACCATGTAACAGAGCAGTGTGGCCCAGTGGAGCCAGAGTGCAGAAATGAGGATAAGGTAGTGTCAGTGACTGCAGACTTCTTAAATAGGGATTTGTAGTACTGCAACCAAATGTGTAACCTCAGCCTGAATAAACATGGAAGGCCATGGAAAAGGTGCTACAATCCTGCTTAAGATAGCTTAAAATAGCATTTTGAAATAAATCTTTAATTTTTCTGGTCATTCTGCACTGCTCCAAGTATTTGCTGTCCAGAAATACAGAGCATATTTTAAACACTAATGAAATGAACCACTTCCAGTGAAATGCATTAACAACATTACACAGCAGTTTTTAGGAGCTTATCCAGTTGAGACTACAGAGAGAATTTCAACAGGCACAGTGTAATCACCCAGACTAGAGTCTGGCCAGGACACCAGCACTCTGAGACATGCTGCAAGGGCCTTGGGAATTAATCTTCTTTAAACTTGGATTTCATCTGGAAAATACCAGACTTCTGTAGCCCAGTCAGTCAGACCTGCTGGGAGGAAAGAGGGCTGCCTCATGAATCATCATCTCTGCTTCCTGCAGCAGCAAGACTTTCCTTGGCAGCTTGGCCAAAGTACTGAGCTTAAACCAAGGCAGCATAAAGTACAGCTAAAATCCTCCATATCACTTCTCATTTACACATACTTTTTTTACAGAGAGGATGAATAAAACAATTTACTGAGCATAGTGAATGCTCTTGAGTAATGCCATGGAGGGAACACTGATTCTATTGAAGCCAGTAGGAATGTGCTGAAAGACTGAACTGGAGCAGGGTCAAGGCTTGGTGTATTTGTTGATAACTTTATTTTCAAAGAGGTTTTTTTAATGTTGCATATATATTGTGCAAAGAAATATATGCAAGCAGAAAGTGGATTGCCTAAATCTGCAGACATTTAAGCCTATGCATGAGGGTCTTGGATGTCTAATTTTGTACTACCGGTTAACGACAGCAGCTTTAAATTGCCCTTCATATTCTCAGCAAGATACGTGCTACAGACAAGTTTATCCACCTGAGAAGTTTTGTCTGTTCAGAGCTGGAAGAAACATCTTGCTCCACCACTATAGTATAACATCTATACACACCTAAACCCACTAAACTGAGTGGAAGTGTCGACTTGCTTGAGGGTAGGAAGGCTCTGCAGAGAGACCTGGACAGGCTGGATCGATGGGCTGAGGCCAATTGTATGAGGTTTAACAAGGCCAAGTGCTGAGTCCTGCACTTTGGTCACAACAACCCCATGCAAAGTTACAGGCTTGGGGATTAGTGGTTGGAAAATTTCATGGTGGAGGAGGACCTGGGGGTGCTGGTTGACAGCTGACTTAACATGAGCCAGCAGGGTGCCCAGGTGGCCAAGAAGGCCAACAGCATCCTGGCCTGCATCAGGAATAGTGTGGCCAGCAGGAGTAGAGAGATGATTGTGCCCCTGTAGTTGGCATTTGTGAGGCTGCACCTTGAATACTGTGTTCAGTTCTGGGCCCCTCACTACAAGAAGGATGTCGAGTTGCTGGAGCGTGTCCAGAGAAGAGCTACCAGGCTGGCGAAAGGCCTGGAGGACAAGTCCTACGAGGAGAGGCTGAGGGAACTGGGGTTGTTTAGTTTGAAGAAGAGGAGGCTGAGGGATGACCTGACCTGAAAGGAGGTTGTAGGGAGGTGGGATTTGGTCCCTTCTCTCCAGTGAATAACGACAGGACAAGAGGGAATGGCGTGAAGTTGCACCAGGGGAAGTTTAGACTGGATATTAGAAAGAATTTCTTTACTGAAACAGTGGTTGGACAGCGGAACAAGCTGCCAAGGGAGGTGGTGGAGTCACCATCCCTGGAAGTGTTTAATAGAAATATAGATGTGGTTCTTAGAGACATGATTTAAGCACTGAACGGGTAGATAAAGGTTATGATGGGTGGATTTAGGTTATGGTTGGACTTGATGAGCTTCAAGGTCTTTTCCAACCGGGTTGATTCTGCGATTCTGTAAAGAGACAGTCTGTGCTCTATGGGACCATTGTTCTGATGGGTGTGCTTCAAGTATAAGAAAGTCCTACACTATTTTCTCTGTCTGATGGCAAATTACAATGTTTTCATGACAACCATGATGTGTGATAAACCTTGAGAGAGATGTGAACTACAATGCAACAAAAACTAGCAACTGCTGGTCATGTACAGTATCTTTTAATATGTTCCATGCTTTTTAACCTCAGGGAAAGAGTATCCTGAGAACCCAAATTAGAAAGCCTGTATCTTGTGCTAAGAAGATCTTCCTAATGTTTGTGCTTTAATTACATCATGGTCGAACTATAGCTTAGATGGGAAACAGTATACACACTTGGGTGCTTTTTATCAAGGCTTAAGTACTGGGTGGTACTATGCTGCATGCTTGTGTACAGTGCTCACTGGCCAATAAATGAATGTTAAGGCTTCATCTGTGTAATTGTAACCTTTCAACTCATACTTGTTTATAGCTGCTAATTCCACTTATGTGTCTGTGTTGCAACGCTACATCATCACATATCTGAGACTATCATGCACCATGATCTGTTACCATCCATCACTGGAAAATTTCCCCTTTAAACTCACTGGCTGGATTTATTTCAGCTGCCTGAGATTTGCTGTCATGTGCACACACCAGAATGTTTATAGGCCTTTTAAGAGCAGAACATCGAATGTTTGTCACTAATTTGTTTCATCATCATAGAGAAATCTGACAAAGCTGCTAAACTGAAGTGAGTCAGACCTTCAGCATTCCTGCAGGATTCTTTTGTGAACAGGGGCTTTTAAACAGTTTACGATGTAATCATGGCCATAGTGGAAAACTTCTGCTGAAAAAAAACAAAACAAAAAGGAATAAAAATGCTAAACACTTGAGCAGAAAGTAAGCCTCCCCTATGTGCAAAGTAAATGATTTAGTGATGTTCTCTTCACGTTAAATGAGGCAAGACATCACAAACTAAAAAACACTTAAATATGATTTTTAAATTAATTATGCTTCACCCCCATAATAGTATTTAAATTGCATTTAAATTGGTTATGCATGCATTGGATTTGTTACATAGTAAATTCATTTTTTTTGAGAATCTAAGTGGAGCTAGGCTTCATTTGTGAGATACAATCAGTGTGATCATTTAGTTCAACCTGAAGCTCAAAGAAGACAGTGCCAACAGAATCATGTGCATATACTGTAACTGTTACGTGAAGAATGTTAATTTGGTTGTGTCAAAACCTTTTTTTTTCTTTTATTTTCCTATGCTACATTATTGCTGCATCTATTTAAAACTAATGATATTTGATGTAAAATATGCTGAGGGAAAACACCTTGTTTCAGTTGGTGATCAGACTGTGAACATTGAAATAGTTCACAGAAATCCAGTTACGAAGTAACGCCAGTAATCATCACAACAGTCTGCCTAGTGAAGAGGGAACTCCAGCTTGCCATTGGCATTGGTATTATTTTGCTCTGCAATAGAGATACTCCAAGTAGTCACATCACTACTCTTCCACTAATGAAGGTGAAAGCCCAACAGTCCTGATCAAGAGGCAGTGTCCCCACTTCGATACAGGTCTTGGCTCCCCAGTCAGGGGAGTTTAGGAGGGTGAGGGTTAATGGATATAGCAGTGGTGTGTAGTCAGTTGCTGTCTCTACCAAACTGGTTTACATTTAAATAGTCAGGACAGTAAGGTGAAGTACATATAGACTAGTTGTCACTAAGTGTATGATGGGCAACTACTGCAATAGGCCTCGGGACTTCTGCCTCTAGTAATAACAGCATATAATCACGGAATCATGGAATTGTCATAGTTGGAAAGGACCTCCAAAGATCATCCAGCCCAACTCCCCCACTAAAGCAGGATTGCCTACAGCACATTACTCAGAACTGCATCCAGACAGGTCTTGAATGTCTGCAGAGAAGGGGACTCCACAAGCTCCCTGGGCAGCCTGTTCCAGTGCTCTGTCACCCTCACCATAAAGAAGTTTTTCCTCATTTTTAAATTGAACTTCCTATGTTCCAGTTTGTGCCCATTGCCCCTCGTCCTGTCATTACGAACCACTGAAAAGAGTCTGACTCCATCCTCCTTGCACCACCCTTTAGATACTTGTAGGCATTAATACAGCCTCCCCTCAGCCTTCTCTTCTCCAGACTAAAGAGTCTCAGCTCCCTCAGCGTTTCCTCATCAGGAAGATGCTCCAATCCCCCAATCATCTTTGTTGCCCTCCTCTGGACTCTGTCTAGTAGTTCCCTGTCTCTCGTGAACTGGGGACCCCAGAACTGGACGCAGTATTCCAGATGTGGCCTCACCAGGGCAGAATAGAGGGGGAGAATGACCTCTCTCGACCTACTAGCCTCACTCTTCGTTATGCACCCCAGGATTCCATTTGCCTTCTTGGCAACAAGGGCACACTGCTGGCTCATGGGTAATTTACTATCTACCAGGACTCCCAGATCCTTCTCCTCAGAACTGCTTTCCAGCAGGTCCACCACTAACCTATATTGGTGTGTGGGGTTCTTCCTTCCCAGGTGCAGGACCCCACCTACACTTGGCCTTGTTGAACTTCATTAGGTTCCTCTCTGCCCAGCTCTCCAGCCTGTCCAGTTCACACTGGATGGCAGCACAGCCCTCTGGAGCATCAGCCACCCCTTCCAGTTTGGTTACTGGCCTCCAACTCGACCATGCTCCATTAAACACAACCCTCTGAGTTCTGTCACACAGCCAGCTCTCAGTCCACCTCACTGTCCACTCATCTAGCCCACGCTCCCTCTTTTCCCTAATGAGGATGTTATGGGAGACAGTGACAAAAGCCTTGCTGAAGTCAAGGTGGATAACATCCACATCTCCCCTCATCCAGCCAAACAGTTATGTCATCATAGAAGGCAAGCAGACTAATCAAGCATGATTTACCCTTGGTAAATCCATGTTGACCACTCAAAAAAAATTCCTGTTCTTCAATGTGTTTAGAGATGACACCCAGAGTGAGTAGCTCCATCACATTTCCAGGGACAGAGGTGAGACTAACCGGCCCATAGTTCCTTGGGTCTTTCTTCTTGCCCTTTTTGAAGACTAGACTGATATTGGCCTTCCTCTAGTCCTCAGGTACCTCTCCTGTTCTCTATGATCTTTCAAAGATGATGGAGAGTGGCCCAGCAATAGCATCTGCCAGCTCTCTAAGCACTCTAACCTAACCCTAACCCTAATCCGTAATCCTAACCCTAGCCCTAAACTGTAACCCTAACCCTAACCCTAACATAATGCAAGTGCATCCCATCAGGGCCCGTGGACTTATGGATGTCCAGTTTAGCCAAGTAGTCTCCAACCTGGTCCTCCTCTACTGAGGGAAAGTCTTCCTCTCTCCAGACCTTTCCCCTTGCCTCCAGGGACTCATGAGGAACAGCTTTAGCAGTGAAGACTGAAGCAAAGAAGGCATTCAGTAACTCTGCCTTCTCTGTGTCTTCCACCATTAGGGTGCCCACCTCATTCATCAGCGGGCCTACATTTTCATCATAGAATCATCATAGAATTGTTCAGGTTGGAAAAGACCTTTAAGATCATCGAGTCCAACCTTATCCTAACCCTATTACCCTATTTCTGATGACCCACTGCTAAACCATGTCCCCAAGCACCACATCCAGATGACTTTTAAACACATTCAGGGATGGTGACTCAACCACCTCCCTGGGGAGCCTGTTCCAGTGCCTAACAACCCTTTCCGTAAAGAGTTTTTTTCTGGTATCCAACCTAAATCTCCCCTGATGCAACTTGAGCCCATTTCCTCTTGTCCTGTCATCAGTCACCAGTGAGAAGAGACCAACCCCACTCTCATTTCAACCTCCTTTCAGGTATTTGTAAAGAGTAATAAGGTCTCCCCTCAGCCTTCTCTTCCCCAGACTAAACAGCCCCAGCTCCCTCAGTCGTTCCTCATAGGGGATGTTTTCCAAGCCCCTCACTATCTTTGTTGCCCTTGTTTGGACCTGCTCCATGACCTCAATGTCCTTTTTGTATTGAGGTGCCCAAAACTGAACACAATACTCGAGGTGGGGCCTCACCAGTGCCGAGTACAGAGGCAGGATGACTTCCCTAGTCCTGCTAGACACACCATTTCTGATACAAGCCAGAATGCCATTGGCCTTCTTGGCCACCTGGGCACATTGCTGGCTCATATTCAGCTGACTGTCAATCCATACACTAAGGTCCTTTTCTGCCAGGCAGCTTTCCAGGCACTCTTCTCCAAGCCTGTAGCGTTGCCTGGGGTTGTTGTGACCGAAACGCAGGACCTGACATTTGGCCTTATTGAATTTCATACAGGTGGTCTCAGCACATGGATCCAGTCTGTCCAGGTCCCTCTGTAAAGCCTTCCTACCATCCAGCAGATTGACACTCCCTCCCAGCTTGGTGTCATCTGCAAACTTACTGATGGTGCATTCGATCCCCTCATCAAGATCATTAATAAAGATGTTAAACAAGAGTGGCCACAGCACTGAGCCCTGGGGAACACCACTCGTGACTGGCCACCAACTGGATTTATCTCCATTAACCACAACTCTTTGGGCCCGGCCATCCAGCCAGTGTTTAACCCAGAAGAGTATATGCCCATCAAAACCATGGGCAGCCATCTTTTCTGTGAGGATCTTATGGGGGACAGTGTCAAAGGCTTTACCGAAGTCCAGGTAGACTACATCAACAGCCTTTCCCTCATCCACTAAGCAGGTCACCTTGTCATAGAACGAGATCAGGTTTGTCAAGCAGGATCTGCCTTCCATAAACCCATGCTGACTGGGCCTGATTGTCTGGTTGACCTTTAAATGTTCTATGATGGCTCTTGAGATTATCCCTTCCATGACCTTCCCTGGCACTGAAGTGAGACTCACAGGTCTATAGTTACTTGGATCCTCTTTCCAGCCTTTCTTGAAGATGGGTGTCACATTTGCTAGTCCAATGGGATATCCTCAGTTAGCCAGGACTTTTGAAAGACGATGGAGCACATCTGCCAACTCCCTTAGCTCTCTAGGGAGTAAACCATCTGGCCCCATCGACTTATGAGTGTCTAGTTTGTGAAGCCATCTAGTCTTCCTTTTTCTATTGATATACTGAAAAAACCTCTTCTTGTTATCTTTAACTGCAGTGGCCAAGTTAAGCTCTGCTGTAGCCTTGGCCCTTCTAGTTTTCCCGCTACGTAGCTTCACTGCATCTTGGTATTCCTCATAGGTTGCCAACCCCCTTTTCCAAAAGCCATAAACTTTCCTTTTGTTCCTGAGGTCCAGCCAAACTCTCTATTTAGCCAGGCTGGTCTTCTTTCCCATTGGCTCATCTTTTGGGTCCTAGGGATGGCCTTCTCCTGTGCCTTTAAGAGTTCCTCCTTGAAGTATGACTAGCCTTCCTGGGCTCCTTTGCCTTTCAGGACTGTCTCCCAAGGGACACTCCCAACCATGTTCCGAAATTCATCTTATGTTCTGGGTTTAAGGGTTTAGTTTCAGAAACAAATTAATTTATTCAGTAAAAGAAGCTTTAAATAATTAAACTCCTATGACCACAACTTTAAAAGTATCCCTGTTGCTATGCTATTCTTTTCTGTAATCTTCATGGAAACTGTTGTTCTAATATAATAGATCAAGTCTGTAGTTTCAGATAAATTTTCATTGATGGTCTGCAACGAAGGTCCATCATCTACCAAGCATTTGCATTTAAGGCATTTGGTTTGCACTCCTTGTGTAAACAAATGTTATCTCATATTCAGACTTCCTCTCACACCCCGTTTGAATGCCATGTGACCTTGGGGATCACAGAAACACATGCCTTGTGCCAAAGAGTCTGTTTCTGGGCATACCTAGCTCTTGACAGCTATCGGTATGTGTGTGTTTCTCTGTCATGCGAGACTCAAGAAGATGCACAAAATGAGTGTTTCAGCACAGGGCTTAGTCCAGATCTTCCTCTATCGTACTTCCGGGCCAGGTCCGAGAGAAGAGAAGGTGTGTCACCTTTTTCTTCTTTAATTAGATAATTCTCACTACTATATATGAGAGAGGAAAATTCAGTTCCTTATCCTGCGCTTCTTACTGTTTCAGGTACAGGTGAATTAAAAAAAGGGTAGCTTACATGCTGCTGCAGATGCTTCAAGACTGTAGCTTTTAGTGGTCAATAAATGCCTACACCTCTCAGCTTCTGTGCCTAAATACTTTTGAGACTGTCTCTAAAACACAATCTTCCAGTTAGAGTCAGGATAGCTTTTGTAGATAATAGATACAGTTGCCTGTGCAATATGGGGAAAGGTGGGCAGGGCCTTGGGAAGGAATGCAGATGCCCAACTGCTATTTGTAGTTACTTTTGTGCAAGGTTAAATGCTTGAAAACTTTTTCCTGAAGGTCTGCCTCTTCATTGCACCTTCTCAGTTTTGCCTCAGGCCTGAACCCTTTTGGATTTGCATGGGGGGATTTCCCACACCCATCTCAATCTAGGGATTTAAGTAGTCAGTTGAGTCTTTGATTAGTTGCATAGAAATTTAGAAGTGAGTTCCTGCTGGACTTTATATTGAGCCATGAGAATCCCCATCGCTAGCTGTGTAAGGGAAGGAAACGGTATTACATGGTTGTTTTAGTACCTTGAAGATAGGTACAGACAGCATCCAGCATGTGTTTTGACATGACAGAAATCTGAAGGCTTGCACAGATCATGGGATGTGGTGTGTCCCACCTGCCTTGCCTGGCTCCCTTCCCTGCAGCACCCCAAGATGTGATTGGGTGACACTGAAAGCAAGAGCAGGAACTCCTCAACTAAAAGGGAGGCCTGGAGTGAGGAAACCCGTTGTTTGCTCCCACAACTGAACATTGTCCAGTGATCCCTCCCAATGACCTTCCCCTCTGGGGGCTTTGTATGCAGGAAGTATCTCCAAGTGTTAATTATTATTAGTTTGCCATGCTTTTAGATGACTGTTTATATCATCCCTTGCCCTCAATGAACTTTCTAAGACCACTGAACCAAGCATTCAAGCACTGAGGCCAACTGGGAAGCCTGTATCTGAATTAGACAAATGGTAACTTGGAGGAATTTTGTTCAAAAGGCTGTAATGCAAAAAGTACAAGATGTTCAACATAAAATACAAGAAATGTTATCTGATTTATGTAACCTGTATTACCTTTCTTCTGAAAGACGAAGCATTAAAATACGGAGTCATCAGTCCATTGAATTTGTAAAATGCGTGTCCTGGTTTGAGCCAGGATTAAGCTAGTTTTCCTTTTACTTATTTTTTTTTCCTTCAGTAAGCTTTCTTTTAACTAGCAGCAAGTGTTCCAGCTACTGGACTGATAACACTGGAATGTTTATGTTACTGCTGAGACTCCAAGGTCGCTTCTTAGCTCTGCCGCTACAGAGGCTACCGGGGCAGGAGAATTGTATCTGTGACCCCCCCGTAGGGGAGCTGGACTAGACAGACAACAGAACTGACCAAAGGTATTCCATTCCATAGATCTACGTAAGCTCTGAGGAAGGTCAGAGATCACAGAAGACAACTTCCTTCCTGCTTCTTCTTCACTCTTCTTCCATCCATGGCTGGCTTCCGGGGAGGACTCCATCCATCACCATTGACCCCCAGGTTCAGCCCTGACCCTCATAACTCTCCCCACAGCCCTGTCTGCTCTGCTGTTATGTCAGACAGCAGACTGAGACTTTTTGGGACTGCTCACAGCTATGGAGAGTGCCAGGGGAGTTGCTGGGGGTGGGGGGGAGGCAAGAGGCTTTTGCACGTTCCTGAACATACTTGTATATAATTGTACATATAATTAAAGCTGTCTAATTTAGTTTTCAGTCCAGCCAAGTCTCTCTCCTAATTCTCTCTCTCCTTCCCTAGCTGGGTGGGAAGGGGAGGGCATCGAGAACATTGTTGTCTCTGGTTTATTTTTCGGTTCTGAGTCAAACCATGACAATGTGTAATACCTGAGGCAAAGAAGGTGGGCATTGTCTTCAATATGTCTTCAAAAGGCCAAGAACTTATCTTATGTTCTTTATTTTTCAATAAATGGGTGACAATAATCTGGCTGTTCAGAAGATAACTATAAACACCACTGAGTATAAGATATAGGTAACAAGTAGCTAGCATTTTAGCTTTTTATAATACCCATAGCAATGATTTCTAATATTGAGTCTATGATCTGTTTTGCTGCTCTGTTTTCTTTACTTGCCAGACAGAAGTTATTCTTCAGTGAAGGAGCTCTGAATACACTAAATCTCACAATGTATTCACTGAACATCTTGGATTGTCTTGTTTTATCTCAGTGAACTCTGTAGGTCTAGCTTGGTGATGCCCTGTATCTGCCTCTCTGTCATTCAAGTAGAGTGCTTATTTTATAAATGCATTTCTGCATATTAAAAAAGTGAAAAGCTGTACCTCATTCTTAATCTCAATTTACACTGCTGGCTTCTTCTCTTTACCAGTAATATGTTCTATTTATTTATTTTAAGACTTTAATCAGGCTAAGCTGTAGATCCATTATCATCATCATCATCATCATCGTCATCATCATCATCCAAAAAATTAGATTTGTTGTTAAGGTAGTATTTACCTCCCAAAATACCCCACAGAAACTGCTGACAGAAATTATTCCTTAACAATGACAGTTAGGTTGACAGGACTTTTTTGCTGTCTTAATATAAGCACAGATAAACAATGAATGTTTTTGATACAGAAAAGCCTGCAGTCAAAATAATAAGCATGATAACTGTATTAATTACTGGTTTAGCTATCTCTCAATACAGCTACTCTTGATCTAGATTTTAGTATTCTGAAGAATTCAGTCTTTAGTAGTCTCTAGCAGATTGAACGTGCCTCACTTGACATGCGTCACAGAGGCTATGGCATTTTTACATCTCATTTCTTGCATTTTTCTAGAATTCTGCATAGACGCGATGGGATTCTGTAGCTTTGTAGCTTTGCTTTCAAATATATACAAAATACTTACCTAAAGCTAAAGTGTTTTTGACCAAAGATTAATCTCACATGAAAGATATTTTACGCTGTTAAGAAA
The DNA here is from genome assembly GCA_020745705.1 of Hemiprocne comata. Taxonomy (NCBI): domain Eukaryota; kingdom Metazoa; phylum Chordata; class Aves; order Apodiformes; family Apodidae; genus Hemiprocne; species Hemiprocne comata. The sequence continues at coordinate 63,086,418 of CM036587.1, read as the reverse complement.
GCCAAAGTTTAAGAAATTCTTTTCTCTGTCTCAGGCTTTCATCTTCAGCCACTTATTCCCCTTTCTTGTACAACAGTTAAAAACTCTTTTCAGCCAGGTTAATCACACTGTTCAGTGGGATGTACTGTGAACTGAAATATTCTCTCACTTTCTTTGAGTGTACTTTACATCCTCTACATCTTGGCTGTTATAATACTTTCTCTTTTTCCTGTTTGTTGTTGTTTTTTTTTTTCCTAATTAGAAATGGATCTACATTTCCATATTCCAGGAGAATAACTGAGGGCTTCTGAAAGAACATATATTCTTTATATTAGTTCTGAGCTTTCCTCCCACCCCCCTCAATTTTCAGTCCTTTTGACTTGTACAAGAATTGTGCAGCAATTAAGATATAGATGGGGAGGGGTAAGTAAACTGGGAAAATAGGAATTTGAGCACACGTCCTTGAAGGTCCTGTGGTTGGTCAATAATACTTGGAAAAATACCATAAGCTAAATCTTAAATCCTGTGGAGCTACACAAAAGGAGCTTGCATTTGGACCCAAAAGGTAACATTCGGCTTCCAGAAAGGCCCTGTACTTTCCATAGCGTTGGGCAAAAGATTTACATGGGCAAAAAAAAAACCAACAACAACAGTAAAGGTATGTAAATCCAAGGTGGAAAAAAAAAAAAAAAAAGGTTATGTGTTATGTTCTGAGAGGATTAAAGCCTAATATGGCCCAAGGCCTGCCTCCTTCTGGCAACAATGTGCCTGCCAGTATTTTGGTTACTGGTAGCTGTCATGGAACCTTGCAAATGTCAAGCAAAAAGAGTGGATCTTGTCAGCTCCACTTGGCCATGGAGCATTGCAGCAGCCCACTGGGGGGACCAGCTGTGGACTCAACAGGCCGGAGACATGCAAATGGGGCCAGCTTATGTTTGCACCATGTAAAACTCATGCTTGAACCTGTGCAAACAGGTAGACAATCAACAATGTCTCTAAATCACTAGTGAATAAGAGTTTGCATCTAGGGAGCATGGCCTTGTGCCCATAAGAAAAGGCAATGAAGGCAATAGTCTATCAGACCTCAGAGACCTTTGAGCTGTCAGAAATCATTCTGCTTTGTGCCACCAGCATCAGAGGACCAGAACAAAGCAACCATTTCCTGCTCGGCTCACTTTGGACAGCAACCAGCCATTCCTCTAATCTGTTTCAGATATAGGGCTAAAATTCAGGCCCTTGCTAAAGCTAAAGGAAGATTTGCTGTCTTAACCCATGGAATCCAAGCTCCATGTAAAATACACAGGTTATCAAGGATGGATACAATGGTCTAAGGTATCCTACATTAATTTACCTCTGTTGAAAAATAGAAGAAAATGAACAATTTTTTTCAAAAGTGCTTGTGGAATACATCCACATAGAAACAGACAAACAAAGAAACTGTGAAGATGTATTTAGATGTGGGCTGTACTGTGTCACAGTGAACCAAATCTAACAGTTTTTACTAGGGCAAAACTTCCATTTCAGGGGCTGGGATCTTTGCCTAAGTAATCACTAAATAAGGTCTGTGGGATTTGGCTCTAAGTTTATGTTTGTTGCTGGTTTCCAATGAATGGGTTTTGCTGAGATACATCACTTCAGTATCTAGCAATTTAATTCATTTACAGAAATGTGTAAATTCCACCAAATAAGCTGTATTCAGACAGGTTAATTTTTTTTCTATAGCCTTTGTTTGGTCTTAATAGGCAGGCTACCTCTTGCATTACTAAACAGATCGGACTCCAAGAGTATTCTCACGGGAGAGTGCAGTGTTGCAGCCTCTGATAGCAAAATTCCCAGCCTCTCTCTGCCCCCTCCCTTCCTCTCCTTGGTTAAGCAGCTGGAAAAAAGCTTAAAGCATTTCAGAGAGGCAGACCTGCAATATGGCCACACCGTACCTGATGAACCTGTCAGTCTCCTTGCACAGCTGTTTCCAAAGGCTGTCACTATTGCTGGGTCTTAGGAGCAGTCTCACTGGATTGCCTTTGCACTCTTTCTCCCTTAAAAAAAAAAAAAGGAAAAAAAAAAAAAAAGCAGCCTGTAAAGGTCACCCCAAGGACACTTCTGTAGCAGGCTGCTTGGCTCAGTCTGGGAAGTTACCTTATTACTTCTCACTTTTTACCTTGTCATTTAAAAGCAGAGTGAACTTTATACCCTATCAGAGAAAATATCTCCCGTGAATGTGCCTGAAGTAGATGCACTGTCAGGTATCAGGCTGGGAAGGAATCGCCAGCTTGACAAGATCCTTCCTGGAGCCAGTGCTTTATCCACTCATATTTACTGCTGGGAACCATCACCTTCCCAACAGCTGCCCAGCCTTTGCCTTTGGGCGATATGAACTCACTTTCAGGAACTATTTTTATTATTATTTATTATTCCTATAGTACCATAAGTGTGCATGATGTTTTCCAGACTAATTAAGAAGACAGTTTTCTGCTCCAAGCTATTTGCAATCTCCTTTGAACAGTAGTTTACTGCTATTGCCCTCCAAGCCAAGCTCTCATTGTATAATTATAGGTACAAGGAGAGATAGAAAATGCACAAACACATCTGGAGATAGCACCACAACAAATGGAGAGAAAAAGATGAATTGATTTGGTCTGATTGATTCAGTTTCTGAGAAATACACAGGTATAAATCTAGCAATGAGAACTAAAAACTTCCCTAACAGGGGAACATTTTGGGCCAGTACTGCACACTAAGTGAGAAGAATACTCTGGAAATCAATAGGGCACTGAGTAGGGCACAACTGTAGAGTTTGCCCCTTCAGTGGAAATGTTTGTAGGAATTCTTCCTCTAACACGTGTTGCTGCAGGACATGGGTGGGGTATGTGTGTGCAGCAGGAGGGCTCTGATAGCTTTGGGGCTCCTTTGGCAAAGGGGGTGGGTTGACTGAAGTCTTTAAGTAGACAGCAAAGGTTGATGGGTGATTTTGCATAAGGCAACTTCCCAGTTTAAAAGCAAAAACACACCAAAAGCATCCCCACACCAAACACTATGGCTAATCTTATTTGCATAAGAGATGACTTTTGTTCAATCTGAGGGGGAAGCAAGTTTGTCTGAGAGCTGCACTTTAATATTTTCATCTCAGAAGATTTACAGGTATGGACACAAACTAGTTTAATGCAAATTAGGAGATGAATGCTCATGGGAACAATACAGAAATGCTTCCACATGACTTCCTCCCACTGAATTGCTGATATAAGGCCCCTATACAGGGTTCAATACTGACAACAGGGAGAAGTTTCCCTAGTCCACCCCTCCCCACATGCCCTCACCCCCCCTTCCCCCCCCCCCGGGGTCCTTCTGAATAAAGTTATTAAAGTAGATCAGACTAATTAACTGTAGCTTATCCCTATTGATTGAACCAATCCCTGTCGTAGAGGTGCCATAAGAATGCCTTTACTTTGTTGTGAAAAATGTGCATTAGGGAGGACAGTATAGCTGGTTGTTTACTGGTTGCTCTGAGGGGTTTTATTCTTTTTTCTTTACATCTCACAGGCATGTTGAAGCCATATGTGAAGGTATGTAAACACACACATAGAGATATCCTTTGCTGGACCGTTTTTAGTTAATGTCTGGGTATAACTGGAGAAAGAATAAAAGCAAACAACAGCCCTTAAAATGGCTCTACATGTTTTTCTTTTTTAGTCTTCAATATTAAAATTACAAGCATAAAATTACCTGATGATTTAGTTTAACTAATATATTCTAAGTAAACGATATTGAGTGACATTAGGAAAAAGCTTAGAAGCAAAAGGTTCTTGTTTAAAAAACCTTAACAGCATAAATTATTTTGTTCTAATACCAGTACAATAATAATCTAATTGCTTTAGGTACCGTACATCTCCGCAGTCTACTTGTGACCCTGCATTGATTGTAAATTTACACGATATTGCTGCTTATACTTCTGGCTATAGGATGATAAAAATGGCTGTGTATTTTCCCAACAGCAGCTTATTATGGAACAAAAGAGGAAAAAGCAATCTGCTTAATGGCATACTAGGCTTTTTTCCTCTTTCAAACAGAATCACTAAACTATTTGAACACTGGAGTATTTCAGCATTCGGCTAATGTAAAACCTCTTTTCTCATCTCAGATCAAAAGTGTAACTGAATAGGTATGGAATAATTTTTTTAAAAACAACCAACCAAACAACAAACAAAACAAAACACCATTTGCAAACTCATTCGTTAGAATTTGTCAGTTTACTGACCAGAATCAAAACATTATTTTCCTGCATTATTTTTCTTTTTTTCCTAGCTGTTATACTTAATATTTCAGCCTTAAAATAATATTTTAATGTTCCTTAAGTAACATAATGATTTTCCTCTAAATTCTTTATTCTTAATCTCTTTTTATTATTATTGTTTTTACTTAAGAATAGTCAAATATTGTTGTCTGAGATGTGAACAACTTGACTCACAGGAATAGCCATTCAAATTCCAGAAAAGTCCTCCACCCCCAAGTATTTATGATTAATAAACACTTCAGTCAACAGGGTTAGGTAGGTACTGTTATTTTCTTGGTTTTTCATGTTTCTTGCCTGGGCTTCATGAATGCAAATTGCATTCAGGATGGGGCTGCAAAGCCACCCCTTCTCCTTTGGGCCTGAGTGTCTAGGCAAAAAGTACTTGTGAGCCCTCAGGAAAACTGTGTGCACCAGCCCTGTGTTTATGCAGGAGGGCTGCGTGGAAAAGGCCAAAATGCAGGTGTTCCGTTAAGATAGTGCTAGCGAGCCCAGGAAATTGCTGAGACTGGTAAAAGGAAGCTAACGTCCTGGCTCTGGGCTCTGCACAGCCCAGCACTGAGAAAGGATCATACTATCCTGCCAACACCAGTTTTGAACTGGCTAATAGCTTGTGGGGTATGATTTCACCATGAGGGCACCCAGCATGCATGTCTCAGCAAGATTATAAACTATTTGTTAATCTACAGTTCTTTTACGACTTCATTAATTGAATGTTGCACTGTGGGAAAATGTTTCTGGTGCCCAAATAGACAGAAATGAGTCCATGTGGTTTGCCCAACAGCTGAGCATCACAGGCTGAAATCTGATGTTGCAGGCAAACATGCAAATAAGAGAAGGGTCCCTGTATATTAGGGTAAACATAAAAACAATTCACAAACAAGTTTAGCCTTTTGCCTAGTGAATGCTAAAATGAGTTGCGAGGATTTGCAAGTTTGAATGCATGCCTGTTTCAGTATTTACACTAGATCAGACCTCTCTAAATAGGGATATAATAAGTTTCTAACAGTATATAATCAGAAGAGCTGTAGAAGCCCAGAGATGTTAAACACTAGTGGCTGATGTCTAGGTCCTATCCTCGTATGTATTCCAGGTACTCTGAATATGGTGTGTTTGCTGTTGTGTGCTTAGAATACCTTGGAGCAGCAACGTGCTGGCTAAAAATTTGAGGACATGCATTGTTAAAGCTTGCTGAGTCTGACCACAACACACAGCTCTTCTCACTTCATGCTCACTGCTGCTTTATCGAATTTTGTTGTATTTATATCAAAGTGTTGAAAAAAAAATGATGGTGCTATAAGCTTGTATTGTTCATGAGGCACTTGCTGGTGCCCTTCCAGTATTATATTGAGCATCTGACTAACCTCTCTCTTATGTAGCTCTTCCTTATGTCCTCACCCTAAGGGGAATATAATCTGTGTAAACCTATGCTTGCGTTATAAAAAGATCTGTCTTTAGTCAGCCTGTAAACCAAGAATCATCTTAAAATTAACATCTAAACATTTGGTTTGACCATCCAAACAGGCTCATGTTTAAAATGTACATACTGCCTTATTGCAGATGAAGACTAGATTTAGATAAGAACATGCATTTCAAAACCAGTACATCCCTGATACAATTTATACCTCTTCAGCTAAACCCATGAGTCTGTTTCAAAATGAAGGCCTTTGCCTAGCAGTAGGAGGAACTGTTAATTCCTTGGTTTCATGATCACCCTCTTTAAACAAAATAAACCCCAAAATACCCAATAGGAGGAAAATTAATAGGCCAGAACAACATTATTGAAAAGAAAAAACAGCAGCCAAGCAAGGAATGTGTGGACCACACGGCCAGCAAAAGAGATACTGTAAAAAAAAAAAAAAATTGTCATTCACTTGAGCCTTTAACTAGAGGGAAACTTGGGTACTGTGAATTTTGCACAACCTTATGCTTCCTGTTGAACATTTAAAAAGGGTTGAAAGGCATAGCAGACACCTTTGCTTGGATTCATAAATAGGCTCCCACCTCATATTAAAGGCCTGAGTTTAATTTGTTTAATATTCCCACCACTAACGATGCCTATTTAAGACATCCTTTTAAAAGTTTGTAACATTAATTTAATGGAAAAATGCCAATACTACTCTAAGAACTCTATTAGATTTTCTCCCTGTTAAATTAATGTTACTAACTTTTAATGGATGTTGTAATTAGATGTTATTTTTAACAGGAATATTGCCCAAATTAAAATCAGACCCTGAGAGAGAGACAACTTATGTTTACAAGTGCATTAAGCATTAGTATCTGGACATTATACATACAAACTGGTGGAGCCAGATGGCCTTGGCTTTCTTTTTCTCCTTTAACCTGCAACAGAACCAGGCACACATAGTTTTGTTAGCACATAATGTCTGCAAGAACAGCACAACTATTAATGCATACACTTACAAAAGGAAGTGATGGTTTCTCCACCAGGTCTGGAGTAGGAAAGGGGAGCTCCATCTCCCAATTTCACACTCAGTTTAAAGGGTCACTCTCAAACTGGCCTGATTGGGTTCGGCAGCTTGAAATTGATTGTTTTGGTTGTAAAGCTTGCCTGCCTTCCTAACTAATTTAAAACAAAACAAAACAAAACCAAAAACAAAAACAAAAACAAAAGACTGCTAAACTACTTTCTTATTATGAGCTGGAGAGCGGTGTGAGAAGGAATGTAATGAATTCAAAGCTACTGAGTCCAGTCTATTTAGGGAACAGGGAAAATGACAAAAGTGCCGTTGCTCATGAAAGGTGAGAGAGGGACAGTCCTTCATTTTTCTTCTCTATGTTTACAGTTCTGGCCCATTTCACCTGCAAAATTTCTTCCCTATGCTCTTAACACACAAGTATAGGTTAGGAGTTAAGTCTCAGCTGAGGTGAAAAAGGACCTTTTTTACCAAAAGCTCACAGTTGTCTCAGGAGAACTCTCCTGCCAGTTTGGGAGTGTTTTTTTCTTGTATTTCTGTAACAGCAATGGACCCTACGTTGGCAAGTAGGAAAGTTTAAATGCTCTTGACGTTACCTCCGTATTCTAAGCTACCACCCTTGATTTTAGACTCCTGTTTATTTTTGTGGAAAAGAAGCAGCCTGGTTGTATTTTGGAAAAGAAATGTATTTCCGCAGTGTGTGTTGTGAGCAAGTTGAGTTGCTATTCAGAAAATATAGGATTAAATACATATTGCTTTAAAAACAAAGAGTTCAAATCCAGTAATAGCTGATTGAACAATTTGATGCAGGAAAAGGAAATAAATGAGTTAATAAATTTAAGAAATTAGACAAAATAGTATATGTACTTAATGTGATGAAACATACACACTTTTCCTCTCCTAAAAACCGTATGATACGTAAAAAAAGTAAAACTACAAACTTTGGGTATTGCCTGTTGGTGCTGTGATGTTCCCTTTGCTCTGGCAATTCTTTGCTCATCTTAGGTCTGCAGTGGGATCAGTTTTCCTAATTTCAACTCCAATGGATGTGCCCATGAGACAGAAGGCACAAATTTCAATGAACTATTAAAAAAGGTTGGGTTTCTTAGCATTTTGATTGCATGTGCTGCTGCTGGCTCTGAGCTCAATCTACCAGCATGACAAAAAAGCTAAGGAGTTCTTTTCCTTCATAGCTTCTTATTGACAAAATATAGTATGTTCTTTCAGAGGTGCAAAAGGGTTGTACGCTTCAATATGTATTTTCAGGGAGAAAGAAAAAAAAACACGAACAAACATTTATTTCTCTCTTTGGGTTGGGCTTTTGTCTTTTCTTGTCTCCTCCACCCTGTTCTTTTAGTGAACAAAACAGAAAATACGTCATGGCAGAAAATGGAGAAACAGCACATGAACAACTCTCCCTGGTGAAAAAGATTTTCTTTTAGATTACTTAATCTTTTCTTTATAAAAATTGTAAATGATTGTCAGGAAAAAAATTCCTAATTAAATCAAAGGGAGGAAAAATCCCAGCTCCAATAACAGAGCTAACGTCAAGAAAATTTAATGATATCATAGCCATCCTGTCAGAAAAAGAAATATCTGTATCACACCCAAGAGTACCTCAGTACTTATTGTTGTAAGTCTGGCAGCCATTTCAGTGCTAAACCATGACCCTTAGCTCCCTCCCTACTCCACATCACTCCCACATCAAGGAAACATTTTCCTTTTACAGTAATCAGCATCTTCCCCTGGCAGACTTAAGAAGTACATACTGATGCTGTCCTACGGTGGCCTTGAGAACATGTGACAAGGCTGAAACTTTTTTAAGTGACAAGACAGCAGCAGTTTCCACAGTTCCTTGACCACCAGCACTGCCAAACACCCGTGGACATAAATACACTTTGTGTAAATAGAAGGGTGTTTCAGAAAAGGAGCTAAACCTTAAGTCAAGTTCTAAAGTCAAAATGAAAGCAATAAAGTTATAAAGTCTTATCTTAATCACCCTAGTATTAATGTCACAGTAAATGGGGTGCTTTTGCTTTTTTGTAATGAGTTTATCCATGGATATCTACAAGACAAAGTTTAGTTTAGCTTCTGTAGTTATTCCATATTTCTACCTTAGCCACAGCTATTAAACAGATCCCTAAATAGATGTAAACTGAACAGCATTCAGAAGCCTCTAACGAAAAATCAGGTCTTTCAATATATTTTTTAACTTTCATATCTCATGTGCCTGCTTTTTTTCTATGAATAGTTTGCCAAATGCCAAATTCTATGTATTCATAAACGCTCAATAGGCTAAGTGCCTCTGCATTCACATCACAGGCTTGATCTTTGCTGCTGCTGCTGTGTTTTGGCTTTCTGTCATTGAGAGGCTGGTAGATGTGAGAGCAAAATATGATGGATGTTTCAATGAATGAGATAATAATAATTTCATTGTACAAATAATTATATTATTATATAAATGATAAGTATAATCGTGGAATCGCAGAATTGTCATAGTTGCAAGGGACCTCCAGAGATCATCCAGTCCAACTCCCCCACTAAAGCAGGATCGCCTAGAGCACATTACTCAGGACTACATCCAGGTGGCTCTTGAGTATCTCCAGAGAAGGGGACTCCACAACCTCCTTGGGCAGCCTGTTCCAGTGCTCTGTCACCCTTACCATAAAGAAGTTTTTCCTCATTTTTAAATGGAACTTCCTATGTTCCAGTTTGTGCCCATTGCCCCTCATCCTCTCACTGGGAACTACTGAAAAGAGCCTGGTTCCATCCTCCTTGCACCCACCCTTTAGATACTTGTAGGCATTAATACAGCCTCCCCTCAGCCTCCTCTTCTCCAGGCTAAAGAGTCTCAGCTCCCTCAGCATTTCTTCATCAGAGAGATGCTCCAATCCCCCAATCATCTTTGTTGCCCTCCGCTGGACTCTCTTTAGTAGTTCCCTGTCTTTATTCTTATATAAATAATAAGCTTTCTCTTCCATAAGCTGTCTGCACTTTGAGAGGTGCATGGAATCGGGGAGAAAGAATGAAAGCGTTACCCTTTCCTATGATAGTTCTGTCTTTTAATATAAACTAGACAACCCTGTGCTGTGGTAGTAGATTGGGTGCATAAACAGATACATTTTTTTCATCAATCCTTCATATTTTCTTTTACAGGATATAAATTCTTACCTTTTTTTTTTCCCTCCGAACATTATGTCTACTCCAAAAGTGGCCACCCCCAAGCCTGCAGGCTGGATGCAGATTCCTGAAGCAATGCTCCATGTGCTCTTCTTGTCTTTTCCCAAGAGCCTCACAAGTACTACTGCAATGGACTCGGTTCTGCACCAGACAATATTTTCAGAAGTGCATTCCATACCGTAGCCTTTAGGGATATGTGGTCTCCTCCTACCTTCATGTGGCCAAGCGTCACAGCATAAAAAGGTAGGTTCCCCCATTGTGAGGCAGTTGCGCTTCCATCTACATGATGGGAGTGGAGTGTAGATGCAGCCTGGACTTCCCCAGGTGACAGCACTGGGGACATATCTGTCATGATAACCTTTCTGAAATGCAGGTATAGTCTTGTGATGGGCACCCGACACATGAACTGCAACCACCTGGTTTTTGGCCTTGGGATGAATGAGCATCCCATTACATTATTGTGTTATACATGCCAGAAGGGTTCTCACTGAACTTTGCAAGCTTACAATAATCTTAGTGTGAATACAGGCTGTTTTTTCTCCCTTCTTCCTTCTAGGGGAAGAGAAAAACAGAAAGTGATGGAAACAGGAAAAGCCTTGCAATGGGAGGGTTCCACTCTTTCTACATTTGCCTCCAAATGACAAGATGTCTGCAAATTTTTTGCCATGCTTTTCACTTCCTCTAGCTGTCTATCCCCAATGTGAAGAGAGAAAGATTTATGTGGTTTATAAAGTGAACCTAGATAAATTTCTTTAACTGGATGACCTCTGACCCTACCTCATCTTATCCCTCCCCTTTTCACTCAAAGCCAAATTCCTGTTGACTTGAATGAGAGCAGGATCAACTCCTCAGTTAATTATTTCTGTTAATATTATGTGACATATTAGGTTGCAAGTAAAATGCATGAAGATCAAAAAGGAGCTAGTCAGCATGGGTAAAGGAAAAGGCATTGACGTGTAGAAATAGGTGTGACTGGAGCATCCCCCTCGTTTGTGCTCTGGCTCGGAAAGTGTGGGAGGAAGTGATTTCTCAGAAGTGATGCTCTGCAGACCCCTTTCCCTACATCCTCCGTTCACACAGATTCAGTAAGAGGGCTTCAGTAAGTGTGCAGGGCTTCAGGGCTGCATCTTGAACTACCAGACATTCCCTGCCAAGGGTCTGCAGCTAACAGCTACAGCTTGAAGAGTGTGGTGAGATCGCATCCAAGGCACAAGAGTATGAGCCAAAGCTAATAAACACACCAGTATCTGGAGAGGATACTGTGTCACTGATGCTCCGACTTCAACTGTAACTAGAAAAAAAAACCCCAAACCAGTGAACAATCTCATTTTAAACCCATAACATTGATGCAGAATTCAGACAGAGAGAGAGAAAGCTCCTAATTTCATCAAATTATGTATTTTAAATGCATATAAAAAAAAAACAAACGTGCATGCCAGTAAAAACCTCTGAATTCATGGGACTCTGGGACTCTAGATTGCTGGTGTATATGGGATAGACATCAACTTTTCAGCCACATGGTTTTTTTCCCCTCATTGAAACCAAAAGGTTAAATTCTTTTGTTCAATCTTGTGTCTTCCAGTTTTGTGCTCATTCATACATACACAAATCAGGAATTTTGTAAGGGAGACCCGAACCCAGAAAAGTTAGCTTTGATCCACTTTGAAGCTCTTGTGCTTCTGTCAGAGCTGGCATTTGTAGCACTTGAAAGGATTCAGATTTTTTACTGTATGTTTTTACTGAGTGAAATCATTAACCCATAGGGGTAACTTAACAAGTCTGGGTAGCTAGTGAAGACCTCAGTGCTGTTTTACTTTATAGGTGACAACTATGCAGTTCAAGAATGCAAGAACATGTCGTCTATTGCCAAGGACCATCTGGCACCCATGAAGGCACAGAATGAGAAGGGCTGTGTGCACCAAAAGGGAGGAAGTTTATAAAATGATTTTTGTTTTCGTTCATGCTGTCACCTAAGTAATGTCCCAGTTTAAACATTAAACTTGAGGTCATTAACTTGTCACAGTGATTTCTAGCTTCAAACTTTATAGTAAAATCAGAGTTAAGAAGGCATGAAAAGGCTCATTAATGGATATGATAAAGCTGGCTGAAATGTAACCGTTTCCATACGTCATATAGCTAGAGCCAGTGATTTAAAGTTATATTGTTGAAACCATGTGCATCACCTAAGCCAGTGACTAGTTCATGTAATACCTTAAAGATGAGGCTATGTAAAAAATTAATTTCCAAGAAAATAAAATATCTGAGGGTTGGCCTCTCTTTTGCTAAAAATAAAAATATGTTTTGAAATTGCAATCTTTCCATATAAAATTTAGGAAATTCAGGCAATTATATGTTGCTCATTGAGTTGCAATCTGATGTCTGTAGCAGCTGATTTACATGAGAAAATTGGCCATGTCTCATGCATCACTATTAATTTTTGCACTTCAAAATAGGCACATTTTAAATTCAGACCAACATACTCTCTTGACATTGATGTTATGTCATGCTTACCTCAGTGTTTTAAAATTAAGTTACTTCATTTCATTTTCATTAAAAATCTGAATGCAACATCATACCAGAGCTAGTAAAATTCATACAAAATTTTTACTGGAAATAATAATTTGAGTTTTTTCTGGGGTTATCTCCTCTTCTGAGTGTGGCATTGTTCTTTCCATCTTAGCATAGTTTCAACCAGCTTCATTACATACCAAACACAATATATACATAACTTATCTCATATTTAAGGGAAAACAGCTAATAACAAAAAGTCAGTATTTACCACAACCTGTGGTAAATATTTTCCTTGGTTAGAACAATCAACCATAATGGCACTTGGGTTTTGAAACCTGGAGATTGCCAAAGTAAGAAAAAAGCTGCAGTATTGGTCTTGTTAGCCCCTATCACTCTCCTTGTAATTACCCTTTCTGTCCCAGAGTATTGAAGGTTTTGTTGAGAAATATCTGGATTCCAAATGAACCACTCACCTTTGTCACAAATTACCTGTAGGACAGCAGCACCCCAGAGCAGTGGGCAGTCCATACCTTTGCTGCATGAGAAAGTTGGTAACTCCCAGCATGTCTATGCCTTGTGCTCAACAGTTCCTTAAGTAGGACAGTGTAGCACATTTTTTTCCCTTCCTCATTCATATTCTTTATACCAATGGTTCACAAGCAGATGTTTTGCCTACAGGTTGGTCTTTAATTGGATTTTATTAATTGGCATCTATTGTTATGCAAGAAAAACTATGCCAGATCTGAAATTTAGAGGGCAATAAGCAATCATCAAGGTTTTTATTTCCTTCTAATTAATGATTTTAACTGGTGTGAAGATTTTAGTATAAAATGTATTGATTGTCTTCTACAAATCCAAGTGTATAGTGAGCAAATGCTTAAAAATAAAAGTGCCCTTATTAAGTTAGAAAGCAGGTACACTGGTAATACCTCTTCACTGCTTCTTAGTGTTTGTATAACAGCAGCCAAACATTTACTTCTTGCACATTATTATCATCTCAATATTGGGCCTTCAGCTATTGTGGATGCAAATACTGTGCCCTGCCATATTCTGATTAGAGAAGGTAGAGATTCTTTTTCCTACTTGTGAAGAAGCAAGAAGTCATCACTGGGAACAATAAATAGAATGTCTATTAATAAAAATATTGAGTCACCCACCAATTCACATCTTTTCTGGTAATATATTAATTTCTGTTTTTATTTAATACAACAGCAGCTACAAAATGGTGGATATCAGGAACATTCAGACTTTTAATCACTCTAGGTCTGGTTGAAGCAATGGTGTCTTTCCCCTTGATTATAGCAAGGGCTTGATTTCAACACAGCTTAGGAGTCTAGGCCTCTAGGTAAAAACTTTCCCAAAAGCTGATGATGATTTCTTGTCGAATGGATTACTGGGGTGTGAAGATGTGTAAAAGAAAACAAAATATTTATGATGAAGGGAGGCATGGATTTACTTTGCTATGCTAAGTTATTCTTTTGGTTCAGTTATACTTATTCTCATTTTACCATCAGTAAATTATATATGTCGAATTGTTTTGTTTTGCTTCTGTGCATTCAGTACAGATAAACTGTTAAATTGGGTTATTGTAGTATATTGAGATAGATAAAATGAGAAATAATTCTTTTACATTTCAAATGAATCTTGAAATAACATCTGTATACTTAATAGTGACAGCTAAAAATACAGAACATCAGAATTAATGTTAATGGAGAAATGTACAATATTTATTATTAGCTATGAAAGAAAGCATATTAATAAATAAAATACTCTGATAGTTAATATATTTAACGCTCATATATGCCACACATTTTCCACAATTAGGAGACCAAGATCTGCAAAACACTGGAATAGGCTTGAAATCAAGTTGCAAATAAAGATGTATTTCAGCCCATAATTGAGATGGACCCTTTCAGGAAGAGTCAGACCCTTCTTAAGTCTTTCTCAAGTTTCTGAAAACACCAAAGAATTGCACTATGCTGGAAACCAGTGAAGTATTTTCTAAGTGCAAAGCCACTTATTGAAAATAAGCATTTCAGATGTTCATTAGCTGTATTTTTTCTTCCTGCTTATAATTTTCCTAAGTTTGCAGAGTTCAAAATTGACACATTTTGTGTCACATTACTGGCAGTTTTATGCACAAAGACAGTGAATTCACTGTTTTGCTGTAAATCAACATAATGGTTTTCACTATAAATGTAATCAGTAATTTTTTTAATAGTAACTAACACTTTATAATACAGTATTGTTCTATATAGTAAACAGTTCAAGGGACTTAATTACATGGTGACAGAGATCGTTATGTTCTTACTGTGTAACTCCAAAAATTTTAAGAACAATAAGGAGCAATTGAAATTTGTCAGTTTAGGAGTGACAAAAATGTTTTTGACTGTAAATAAGGTACTTAAATTGTTTTACCACTAGACTTGTCACCATGATATAGCTAGATGTAATAAAAAAAGTTTAAAACTGTAAACTTAACCATTAAATCCAATGGCAAAACTATTGTTGGCTAGTACTTGTTAAAATTCAGGAATTAAAAATTAGGTTAAGATACAGAAAATGAGCATTTAAGTTGTATTTTAGAGGTTGCTTTAAGTGTATAGCAATTAACACCTATGGAAGTACCACCATTAAAATTTTATTATTTTACACCAGAGAATTATTTAAAATAACCTTTTAATATTTGCGACCCCACATAGAGAGAAGCAGAGCTCTTTCTCATGCCTAAAAATGAGGCTAAAGTTAAAAGCACTTGTAAAAAGAAAGGTAATAACCCCTTATGCCAGAATCACAACATGGATTTTGGTGAGCAGTCATTATTCCCTTATATATGTAAAATCTTGGACTATAACTGAAGCAGGAAAAGGACTCAGGGGCTGCTACAGAAGTAAACATTAAGTAGTCCTCACTTTCCCTTTGGACCTTTTGCATCCAACAGTATTCCAAGTGCTGCATTTTGATCATTTACACTAATAATGAAGAATACTTCTAATCTGCAGGCACTGCCGTTGCTTTCTAGCTAACTCTCTGCTGGGATGGATGCAATATCCAGTTTCAGCAAAAGGAACAGCTTTCCAAGGAGCAGACCTACACCCAAAGTCCTGGACCTCCCAAGAGGTCTCATTACTTCCCCCAGAGAGCAGAAAGCATGGTATCCAACCACCACTCAGTCTTTGTCACAGCTGTACCCACCTGGTAGTGAAAGGAAGAGAAAGGAACTGGGCTGGGGACTGGGAAGGTGGCAAGCAAAGGGCAGAAACAGGATCTAAGGAGAATCTTTAGGGAAAGGACATTTAGGATATGAACAGAAAATGCACTCACTGCACGTCTGCATCAGTTCTCAGGTCTGCTTCCCTCACTCCAGTCTTCTGAGCACCTACCTCATCCTCATTTGCACTGCTCTGTCCTAAGTGCTGCTTATGTCGCTGCTACATCTATAACAATGTTCTCCATCGTAGATGGGGGACCTTAAAGGCTGCCAAAACAAGTATACAGTGTTTTGCTCAATAGTAGAGATCAGATTTTGTGGGAACCGAGAGGAAAAATTCAACATGGTCTAGCTTATCTGTTTACATTAGTAATAGATTCCTATAGAACACATGAATTTAGCAACTGCATTGCTACTTCTGCCTACATTATGTAGCAACTGGTATGGTTTGTTTTACAGGAATGGTCCATAGCCATGACATTTGGATCCAGTGAGATCCTCAGTGTCCTCTGAGGGTTAAACTGAGGGTTACACTAGCCTGTACTCTCTGAGATGAACACTAAAATATGTCTGAGGGCCAAAATTTGCTGCCAACTACACATAAACAACTCCAACTGACTTCAATAGGAGTTTCCTGTGTGTATACAGGAGCAGATTTTAGAGCTAAGAGTATGCATAAAAGTCTAAATAGCAAATGTTAGTGAATTGACATTCTGTTTATTCATTATTTTCAAATGTCAATAGGGGTTTCTCTGTCTAATATAAAATGATTTGGTTATCACATTTTTAATGAAGGCTTTTAATTACTCTTGATATAGAGTATTGTACTGGTTGTTTTGCACAGTTGCTTTTGTGCATTTACCCAAATCCTCTATCTGTAAGAAAACCTGCCTACATCAGGATTTTGGTAAAACACAGCCCTTGTCATTGCTTTTGTACAGATGATGCTTTCAACTTCTAGCAGAAAGCATAAAAGGGAAGACCTATATTAGAACTGCAGTACAGAAAGAGTAAAAATGGACTTTGTTTTATTGGAAGATGTATCTTTAGTTGCCTTTTGATAAGAGTAAATGTTGTTATACTGAGGCCCTACATGAGTCACTATATAATTTATTGGGTAAGGCGCTGCAGATTTAAAAGATTACAAACAGGGGGCTAAGCTTTGTCATAAAATGACAGGACATCTGGTCCAACCTTCCTGCTTAAGCAGGACCATCTAGAGCTGATTGTTTAGGACCATGTCCAGATGACTTTTGAAAATCTCTAAGGTTGGACACTCCACAACATTCCAGGAACAGTGACTTTGGATCAGTCGTTTCACTGCCCTAAATGCCCTGGACTTGATTCCTACAGCAACAAAGACATGAAAGCTGGAAACCATGATGTTCTTGGGTCTCATCCACCATGGTACCTATCGCAGGGCAAACCCAGGAGCTCTCAGGTCAGACACAGGCTTCCTGCATGCATTTGACCTGGATGGCTGCTGGACATGACACAGACGTTTTCAGGACATCCAAACATGTGAGGCATTTGTATAGCCAGGAAAGACTGCAGTAGCCATATAATGAACGGCGAGCCCATGGGACAAGCTTTGGGAAGGTACTATAGGAGTGGAGAGAGGCAGCAGAAGACAGCAGCTTCCCTTCTGCCTCCACTTACAATCACACGGAAAGGCTCCAATTTTCTCAGCCTTGGTACTTTTAAGAGCCCCATGTCTTCATGGGCCAGGTCCGCAAGAATGAAGCAATATCTCCATTCCCAAAGCCAAGTATCAAGAGTGTCTGTCAGTCCCTCAGAGTGATTTGCAATCACTATGCGAAACAAGTAGCAAGAAAATTTTGGAAAATGAAATAATTGTGAACATTTTCTTTTCATTCAGAGGTGCATAGGCATATGAATGAATGCATGCATGCAAATATATATTTATGTATATAATGTAGGGGAAAATTAAAGCAATATGCAAAATGCAGGGTCTAGAAAGCAACTTGACACCTGTACTGGTGGATAGTTTCTTCAAGCCTAGATAACATACCTCAAATATTAATCAGCTTTTATGTTTCAAATTCTAGTGCTCTTTAATTGCCTTAATATAGAGAGTCTCCTACTTTGGTATCATGGAAGGGCTCACATGTAACAAAAACAAACACAATAAATAAATAAATAAATAAACCCAATCTCCTAGGTACTAATTTGCCATGGATTGTATTTAAGTCCTCATCCATTATGTGAATTAGAAGTGAAACAAACACTGGCATCAATACTCTATTGCAGCCAGACCAGCCTGAGATCCAAGTGAGTGTGTATCCTGGACAGTTTGTATTGATGCTGTCCTGAGTATCACGCTCATCAATAATGGAAATAATTGCATTTTAATAATTAAAAAACCCCCATCATTTTCACAGAGAAATGATGACTTTGTTCCCTCCCTGCAGTTTATCTACCTTCTAATGACAGCAATGATTCTCCAAGCAGCTCATTTATGAACACACATGCCCACAAAAAACCTGCTCTTATTCAGGTGAAAGAATATCAAATGCCCCTTTAAATATCAACTTAGCAGTACACTGCATTGGGAGCTTTTAAATGAAAGGTGAAATTTATGAAGGAAGAGTAGCCACCTCCACCTGGCCCTGTTTTTGTTACTGTCCTGATAATGGGTTGATACAAATAATGAAAATTCTTATTCTGATTATTTTGTTTTGAACTTTTTGGACTAATTTGGTGTTCCAATATTAAAAACTACAAAAAATGGGGATGCTTAATAAAGCAATAATGTCATACTGGATACTGATAGAATCTGTACAACATTTTAATTTATATCTGAATAAAAATTTTGGCTCTTAGTTCTCACAATCTCTTGGCTTTTTAGTTCTTAGTTCTTAGTTGTTTGGTAGTTCTTTATCTCTCTTTTGTTTTTCTTCATTCTTTTATGTACTCTGTGTAGAACAATCTTGAATTTATTTGGTAGGCTTAAGTCTGTCTTAAGTCTGTGCAAAACTAACTAAATCACCATATAAATATGGTCATAATCCAGTTCAACAGCACAACCACAAGTTGTCTTCTCACTATTTTTTGCTGCTAGACAAACATTGAGGGTATTTTGCTGAGATTGTGTCCTCATTCTGGGATTTTGCAGATTAAGCATTTCCCAAATTGACATACCCACAAGTCTGGGAGACCCAAATGCTTGAAAGTGAAAAGAAATAAACTAACAGAAAGGAAATAACAGTGCCATAAAATTCACTTTACTCTCTGAAGAATTTCTTATGTTGATCTGAAAACACACATATTGAGGAATGAGAGGATTGCCTGGCTTCCAGAGTAGCCAGTGTAGTTTAGAGTCTTGCTCACTTGCTCTTCCTCTTTTGACTACAGTCCTGATTCAAACTGATGTGATTAACATGATGTTCAATAAAAAACTATACATGAAATTCAGAAAAAATCAGACACTAACTTCAGAAGCTTGTGGCTCTCTGCCTTCATATTGGCCAGTATCTGAACTAACGTCCAAGGAGAAGTCCTTTAAAAATGTGTGCTACAGTTTCCCACTGAAATGGCAGTTTTTGAAATGTCTATCACTTTTTCACACACTTGAAGACAAATGCATATTTTATAAAACATTTATAAACTCTTGTTAGATGCAAAAGCAAAATCTAAATGACTAAAGCCTATTTATGTAGACTGATAAAAAGCTTATGCTATGGCTGCATAATCTATACTAAAATTTCAAGTAAGCATTTAAGATTTAAAATCCTTATTGAGGTTAAAATTAGGACTACCAGATATAAACATAAATATTCACTCTCAGGCAAAGTATAGTCTCTCTCTGAGCAAAGGATGCCCTTCCATTATGCCAAAATGAATAACTTAAGCCCTTTTTTGTTTCTTTATATTCAGAGTTTAGCTTTGTGTCATACCTATTTCTTTCCTTAAAGCTACTTAGCAGATTAATTCAGCAGAAATAAGCGCCTTATTGTTGATTATATAAATGATTCAGGATGTTTGACATATTTAATTTGACAGAATGGCACAAACTGCAGCCTTATTCTGCGCTTGCACATGCATCAGGACCACCTCCAGGATCATTAAAAGTTCAGTTAATTCAGTAGCACTTTGCACTGAAGAGTTTCACTGCAATGATTAGGTTTTCAAAGATAGCAGCAGGCCCTTCCCTCCTGGCCCAGCTTGTCTTTCAGACTGCAGTGAAAGTGAACAAATAAAGAGGGGGGAAAAAAATGAAAATACCTGAAGAGAATAAAGAGCAAGGGTGATGGGGTAAGATGGATTACTTGAATTTTCCACCAATCACTGAACAACACATTGGCTAAAGCATTGATTGATGAAGTATTTAAGTCGTCAATCTCACATCACAAGCCTTTTTACAAACGGCTGCAGAAAGGGGCTGACATCGAGGTGGTATCAATGGAAGTTGGCTTTGCTACAAAATATAAGAAAGACCTCTACTCCACAATTTGCTCTCTTGCGAGACATTCAATAACCACTTTCGACGGCCACTTTGCCAGCAAATGTTTCACTTAAAATGTCGGTATTCTTTACTCAGGACTGCTGTCCACCTCTAAATTTATAGGCCTTTACTATGGGAAGATTTACTTTCCTTTAGTTTTTGGTCAGATTATTTTTTCCCCATGCAGACTGCTTTTCAATTTACATGGAGGTTTTCTTAGTGGGTACTTTTTTTCTTTTTTTCCTATTCCTTAAAAAAATTAGAACCTGTTGTTGTCTCTTCAGGTATGTTTTAAAACAGTAAATCAGTCATTGCCAGAAATCTGTGTTTGATTGAGAAATCAGCTTGTTCTGGCTTTTTATCTCCTTCACCTCCTTCACTTTTCTTCTTCATTGAGATTAACCTAAAAATAAATGACTGCACATGACTTTAGTTTTGTATCTGCACAAGCTGTTCCTGTATAGACAGGTCACTTCTTGGTTCCCATAAGCATCACACCATTTGTTCCTTGAAGCTTCCTTCTTCTTCCAGGGGAATATGACAAATGTAAGGGCAGCTCATATCAAGGGAATGACAGCCAAGCAATTCAGATTCCATGAAGGGAAGAGAAAGAAAAAAAGCCAACAAAAGACAGCACATACCCCAGCATGAAAGAGCATCTTGATTTCAAGTTTTCTTTCAGGAGTCGTTAATATTTTATTAGACCACACAGAGTGTTCCTCCAGTGACATTTTTCTAAATAATGTAATGGTGCAGTAAAGTGTCAGACAAAGGGGAGGAGGAGGGAAATCTCCTTGTTTATATTAAAAAAAAAAAAAAAAAAAAAGAAAAAAAGAAAAAAACCCTAAACATTTGAAACCAAGCATTCTCAAGGCTGGCTGGTGCCTGACTCCAGAGGCCAGACCTTTTGTGGGGTCAACACTTATCAGAGAAATGCTGCCCAGGTATAAGGAGAATACTTTAGGAGGTTTTGTTTCATTTTCTTCTTCCATCTTAAGTGTTTCCTTTCTTTTTTCTTTTTTCTGTTTTTTTTTTTTCTTTTAGGAGAACCTAAGTATAAGCTGCAGGATCACTAGACTTCCTTCTCAGTATCAATAAAAAGTGATGGGACAGGGAATGTCCACAGGGAACATCTACAGGTAACTGCAAAACAAAGACTGGCAAAAGCACAGTGCCTCTTATTTTCTTCTTTCTTGACCCACCCATGTAGGGGAGCTTTTCTTAGAAACATATTCTGATCTAAGGTCTGGGTGCAAACATCCCTAGAGTTTAAGAAAATCTGTGGGCAACTTACAGAACAGGTCCAAGACCTCATAGGTCTCCCAGAACTATAGTATTTGATGATAACTCAGAAACCCTACTCTGGACCAAACTCAACTCCCAGATCCCCTAATTTATAACAACTACCGTTGTTGTTATAAAGCAGAGAGGGCCTAAAATTTCAAGACTACTACAGTTTTTAGGTTTGGGGTGACACATTTGCCTGGCTGATTTGGGGGCTTTTAATCTGAAGCAGGTACAAGTTTTCATTACGACTAGTGAGTGATCATTCCTCAGTTAAACCATTTTACTTTACAAAGAGTAACAGGGAAAAAGCAGTCATGTAAGAGTTGAATTGACAGGTTGGTAACTTGATGCTTGCAATTTGCCTACTTATGCTAGCTCATGTTGATCAGAGGGCTAGGTGACTTATCTTGTGCTCTTAGAATCTTAACTTTTAGAAGAAAAAAAAGTAATATTCTGCTTTTTTGTTATTAATTTCACACTCCCAAACTTAATGGGTCATCTGGAGATGTCCTTCTGAAAATTTGTGTTTAGATGTTCAGAGAAGCCTTGGCACAGGTTCTCTGTAATAAATATAAGGTATTATTATACTGTTTGTGGAACAGCACAGTGCTAATTACTAAATAATATTGTTTAGAAAAGACATATCAGAAAGTAATAAGTAACTGGGGAACTGAAGAAGTAACCATCAAAAAAGCATAACTTGTGTAACAGAAGATTGAAAAATTACACTCTTGTTTTAACTATGCAAAGTATCTAATTGACATTGAATTGTGAAAGACAAAAAAATCACTCAGCAGCAAATCTCACGTGCTTCCCTCCTTTTAAATTATTTAGACAGACACAAGTTAGTGGTCATCATTGTTGTGCAAACACACTGTATGGGACCAAAGTGAATATAACATACTATAGCAGTAATGTGTGGAATGAATCAGACAACTTGCACAAAGCTGCAGGGGAATTTATTGTATTAAATAAGAATCCAGCTCACCACTGCAGTTTGTATGAGCAGTTAAAATGGTTTGCCTCTTCCCGTTACATGACAATGTAATCAATGGAATAAATCAGCAGCTGGCAGAAATCCTACATTTGAAATACCTCACATGTTTCCTATGGCACAGCAGAAATCTTCACAGGAAATAGAAAGCTGAGGAATTTGATAAAAAGCTTTTGTAGAACTGCTGTTGCAGAGAATTGCACCCAAGTTAGGAGCTGAATTGCACAAGCTTTGATCATTCAGACAGACAAAATACATGTAACCTGATCGTAAGGTATGCAGTTATATTGCATTAGATACTGCAATTACATAATTACACCATAGTCACACAAACACTTGTACATGCATATGCTTATCTTCACTAATAGGAGCAGTTCATTGCTTTAGCTGTTTTTACTACTCCTAGAAGTAAAGTTAAGACACGCTTACATGTTTACAGAATTCAAGTTCTGGAAAGCCACTTTATCTGTACTTCATACTTTTTAGGTTTCTTTAACACATTCATGGATAACACGCAAATGTGTGGTAACCAAGGTAGCTGTTGAACTGAGAGTGTGGATGGGAAACAGTCAGAAGGGAAATTCTGGCACAATTAGTGCCAGTGGGAATTTTGCCATGCTTTTATTTTGTGATTCAAAACCAGAAGAAATGGATCATTTGAAATGTTTCAAGTATTCAAAATACCATGAAAAATATTTTGGTATATGATAAAATAAGATAGATGTAGATAGTTGTTAGCTGATAAGATTATCTGATGATCTTTAACTTCACCACATATGACTTTATTTCAGCAACTAAATTATTGTATTCCCTTGATCATATTCACATACATGTTTTCTCCATCTTCTTCCTCCTGCTTTAGGACGTAGCACCTCTTCATGCATTTGTTCCACCATCTTCTAACACACTTCTGAAGCTGGCTGCTTTTTGACCATTATCCACACACTTTTCCTCCTTGTTCCTAATCCTATCTTCACTCATGTCCCATTAATTTTACTTCATAGCAAGTAGCCTACTGAAGTCTCTTCCAGCTCCACTTTTATTCATTTGTCTTCAATGTCATTCCTCATGTAGTTTTAAGGGTGAAGATTACTGCTTTCCAGCTGAGCTCTCTTCAGGTGCTGCTGCCATTTCCATCCCAGCACTGCCAGTGAGCACATATCAATTGGCCCAGCATCACTGCCCATAGAGCCTGCATAGCCCAGGAAATATTGAACAGCTGCCTAGTCAGAGTGAGTGTGGTTTTTTTAAAAACCATTTTCATTAATTTTCTCCCCTATAACTACTCAATAGTAGTGATGAAATAAATAAATATATTGAATCAGAACCTCGCTTCACTGGGTCTTAATTGGTGTGTCTTGAGTGAATCTATGCCAATGTGTACTGAATCTATATTGCTCTTCACAGATCTCATCCCACCTACTGTATCTGGCCTTCTCACTGCTACGCGTTGAGGTGGAGCGGACTGCACATCTGGTTTGTGTAAGAATGGTTCTGTTTAGTTGGCATATTAAAAAATAATTAACCATGTAGGACAAAAGCTGATTTTCTTATGTATGCTTTAGAACTGGTTTAAACTCAAAAGGCGTCTTCACAATCACTGAAGCTGACCACTTGTGTAAAATAGGCCTGTCAGTTTCTAGGACTAGACAAAATGGCCTGAAGTCACAACAGGAGGTTATACTAGATATTAGGAATAATTTCTTTACCAAAAGAGTAGTCAGGCACTGGAACAGGCTGCCCAGGGAGCTGGTGGAGTCACCATCTCTGGAGGTATTAACAAATGTGTAAGTATGGCACCTCAGGACATGCCCTAGTGGGCATGGTGGGTTTTCCTGGGTTGATGGTTGGACTCAGTGATCTTGGGGGTCTTTTCCAACTTGTGATCCTGTAATGTGAGAAGACACTTGGTGAGGAAAGGAAACAAAAAATTGTCAGTGTTGGAAGGGACCTCCAGAGATCATCAAGTCCAACTCCCCCACTAAAGCAGGATTACCTAGAGCACATTACTCAGGACTGCATCCAGACAGGTCTTGAATGTCTGCAGAGAAGGGGACTCCACAAGCTCCCTGGGCAGCCTGTTCCAGTGCTCTGTCACCCTCACCATAAAGAAGTTTTTCCTCATTTTTAAATGGAACTTCCTATGTTCCAGCTTGTGCCCATTGCCCCTCATCCTGTCATTACGAACCACTGACAAGAGTCTGACTCCATCCTCCTTGCACCCACCCTTTAGATACCTGTAGGTATTATTAAGGTCTCTCCTCAGCCTTCTCTTCTCCAGGCTAAGGAGTTCCAGCTTCCTCAGCCTTTCCTCATGAGCAAGATGCTCCAATCCCCCAATCATCTTTGTTGCCCTCCGCTGGACTCTGTCTAGTAGTTCCCTGTCTCTCTTGAACTGGGGACTCCAGAACTGGACGCAGTATTCCAGATGTGGCCTCACCAGGGCAGAGTAGAGGAGGAGAATGACCTCTCTCGACCTACTAGCCTCACTCTTCGTTATGCACCCCAGGATTCCATTGGCCTTCTTGGCAACAAGGGCACACTGCTGGCTCATGGGTAATTTACTATCTACCAGGACTACCAGATCCTTCTCCTCAGAACTGCTTTCGAGCAGGTCCACCACTAATTTATATTGGTGCATGGGGTTCTTCCTTCCCAGGTGCAGGACCCTACCTACACTTGGCCTTGTTGAACTTCATTAGGTTCCTCTCTGCCCAGCTCTCCAGCATGTCCAGGTCACACTGGATGGCAGCACAGCCCTCTGGAGCGTCAGCCACCCCTCCCAGTTTTGTATCATCAGCAAACTTGCTGAGGATACACTCTGTCCCCTTGTCCAGGCCATTGATGAATATGTTGAACACAACTGGACCAAATATTAACCCCTGGGGGACACCACTGGCTACAGGCCTCCAACTCGACCCTGATCCATTAAACACAACCCTTTGAGTTCTGTCACTCAGCCAGCTCTCAGTCCACCTCACTGCCCAGTCATCTAGCCCACACTTCCTCTTTTTACTAATGAGGATCTTATGGGAGACAGTGTCAAAAGCCTTGCTGAGGTGAAGGTAGATGACCTCCACTGCTGTCCTGTCATCTAGCCAGTCAGTAATGATATCATAGAAGGCAATGAGGTTGGCAAGCATGATTTTCCTTTGGCAAATCCATGCTGACTTCTCCTAATTACATTCTTTGCTTTCACATGTTTCGAAATGACATCCAGAATGATTTTTTCCAACACCTTATTGGGATGAAGGTGAGACTAACTGGCCTGTAGTTCTCTGTGTCCTCCTTCTTGACTGGAGTGACACTGGCACTCCTCCAGTCCTCAGGCACTTCTCCTGTTCTCCATGACGTCTCAAAGGTGATGGAGAGTGGCCTAGCAATAACATCTGCCAGCTCTCTCAGAACTCGTGGGTGCATCCCATCAGGGCCCACGGATTTATGGATGTCCAGTTTGGTTAAGTGGCCTCTAATCTGGTCCTTCTCTAATGAGGGAAACTCTTCCCCTCTCCAGACCTTATCTCTTGCCTTCAGGGTCCGGGATTCATGAGGGACAGCTTTAGCAGTGAAGACTGAAAGAAAGAAGGCATTCAGTAACTCTGGCTTCTCTGTGTCTTCTGCCACTAGGACACTCATCTCATTCATCAGCAGGCCTGCATTTCCTCTAGTCTTCCTTTTTTTATCGAAAAAACCCTCTTGTTGTCCTTGATACCCCTCACCAGATTTAATTCTAGGTGGGCCTTAGCTTTCTTCATTGCATCCCTGCATTCTCTGGTTATGTTCCTATATTCTTCCCAAGTAGCCAGTCCTGTTTTCCACATTCTGTAAACTGCCTTCTTCCTTTTAATTTTTTCCAGAAGACCCTTACTCATCCATGCAGGTGTCCTACCTCCTCAGCTTGATTTCTTCCTCATAGGGATGCACCAGTCTTGAGCTTGGAGGGAACAGTGTTTGAAAGTTGCCCAGCTCTCATGGACATCCATACCTTCCAGGGCGCTGACCCATGGTATTCCACTGACTAGATGTTTGAAGAGGCTAAACTTTGCATTCCTGAAGTCCAGTGTTGTAATCTTACTTATTTCTCTACTTCTTCCACACAAAATAGTGAACTTCACCATTTCATGGTCACTACAGCTAAGGTTACCCCCAACCTTTGCATCCCCAACAAGACCTTCTTTGTTAATACCAGGTCCAGCAGCACACCTCCCTTCATAGGTTACTCAGCCACCTGTGTCAGAAAGTGGGAAGAAAGGAGGTGGGAAGGAAATCTTGTCTATTTGTTGTAATTCAGACTAAACTTGTGCTCTAAAGCTAATAAGGTTCCTATGGCATCTGAGTTCTTTGATCCCACAACAAAAGGTACATAAGTCAGAAGCAATAAAGTCTTCTCTTGAATAGGGATTTCAAGTCCCTGTGACATCTTAATATTTTGATATTCTGTGCATTTTTCTAAAATTAATCTAAAACTAATCTGACAACACTTTGACCTATCTCTTCCCAAAAAGAATCTCTGAATTTTGCCCTAACAAGTAAGACACAGATCCCACCTCCTTTTTCAGACTGATGTCTTCTAGATGGAATTATGAGGAGAGCCCACCTGTAACAAGATAGTAAAGGTCTGTGGAGTAATCAATAAGTGGTTAAGTTTTCTTTGTGTTCTTAATATCAAGGATTGCATTTATTCAACTACATGGGCTTAAGCTCCTAGCTAATGAAGATGAAGTCCTGACAGTTGAGCTCATAGCCATGCTGATGAGATGCCCAGCTACTTAAAGGAAAATAGTTCATATCAAGTGGAAGGGTGTTTGGCTCTGTTCAAACCAGATTCCTTTGTGAAGAGTCAAAGATCAAAGTTACACATGTGGGATTTGAACTAGAATTTTCCTGTTTGAAGAAGAATGGGGAAAATTGAGACACGAATTAAAGCATGCTGGATGCTTATTTGTGCATCAAAGTTCCTATTCCACATAAAAAAATATTTTTTATACTTCACTCTGAGTTTACTTCTGTCCATGGACAGACCTTGTCATTTCAAAATCAAATGTAAATCACATCAGCTAAAAGTTTTAAGATCTAAAACTTAACTTGAAATGTGCAGCAGCTAGTTGGAGATCTACTTGTTTTTGTGAGGAGTTAATGAAAGTTAGGCATGCAAATACACCATAAATTATCTAACTTTTTTTTCCTTATGTCTCATTTTACCCATTGAATGTAGTAATGTGTAAAGGCTGGTAACATTTAAGCTATTAGAGAATCATAGAATAATTTAGGTTTGAAAAGACTGACCCCCACCTCACTACACCCTCCTTTCAGGTAGCTGTAGAGAGCAACAAGGTCTCCCCTCAGCCTCCTTTTCTCCAGACTAAACAACACCAGTTCTCTTTGCAGCTCCTTGTAACACTTGTTCTCCAGACCCTTCACCAGTTTTGCTGCCCTTCTCTGGACATGCTCCAGCACTTAAATGTCCTTTTGTAGTGTGGGGCCCAAAACTAAACATAGTATTCAAGGTGTGGCCTCATCAGTGTCAAGCACAAGGGGATGTCAAGTAAAACAGGACCCTAGTCCTGCTGGCCACACTATTTCTCATACCATCAAGCACCCCTCACTATGCTTTGGCCATGAGGACCTAAGGTAGTTGTGACAGTTACAATCAATAGATCCATTCCTGTTGGTGCAGACTGAGCATCACTGGGGCCCTAGGCTGGACAGAAAGCAGCCATACCTGTGTCTGATCTGAAATCCTGGGTCATTGCCTTTAGATACTGAGACATTGAGAGAATTCCTAGGATAGATCTGTACTGGAGTGCCTGCACAAATGACAACAGGTCTTACGAAAGCGCAAACAAACAATGTGACTGACAATGAAACTCAGTAAGTGTGGAATCCTATAATGCCACAGGTCGAGTTGCTTTCCAGAAGTGAGTTGAATTTTAAGGTAAGGGGTAGATTTTATATTGGAAGAGAGGCCAGTGACTTCCTATTTACCTTCCTTTTTACCTTCTGAGTCTACAAAGGTTCCAGCTCTGTCATTCACATGGGTCCAAACTCCCCACAGACAGTTGTGGTTGGGAGATAAAATTGTAATCCAGAATCTTCCTTTTTCAGTTGAATGCTACTTTGTGCAATTTAGAGCCAGTAGCATTTCCAGATAAAACACTGAAGCTGCCTACATTGCTGAAGTGATTAAGAAGTTGCAAAGGACACTTTTTTCTCTATGGAAAAGAAGGTGGAAGAATGACACTGCTCTTCAGTTCCTTCCAAACACAGTATGAGGCAAAAAGCTCTCTTTATCTAGGAACACCTTTCTTTTCCAGCATATGACAACTCCAAGTACAAACACTTTGAAAATGCAGGAGGAGTATATGGCCTAACATATACGCCGCTTGGGATTCAACAGCCCAGTAATGGCTCTGGGCCACTTATTCCTTCCTGATGTGAAAGCTTTAGTGTGTGTGTTTGGCAGCAGGAAGCCCCACAGGCTGGGGAGAGCTATTTTATGTACTGTGCATACGAGGGGGAGCATTATGTTTGGTACAAGGGAGATGCTGAGGTTTTTATACTCTCATTACTAGAAAACATTTCTATGTACTTTTCTCTGTGTTTTTATTAATCCATTTCATTTCATGCTGTCTCCTCTCCCACATCTCTAACAGCTGCTCACACAATATCTCACCTACAGTTTGGGAAGACACAGTAGGCAGATCAAAGTATATATTGTGTTGTACTCCTGGACATACCATCTGCCTTCTCCTCCTGGACATTTTTGCAACTGACTATTTACAACAACAGAGGGTCTGACTGCTTAGGGCAGATCCTTTGCAATGAATGTCTTGTAAATAAGTGAAAGTTAAAAAGGAGCAAGTAGCAGAAACAATCTTGCTTTAGTTAAAATGCTTCTGTATGGCTACCAAATGACGCCCTCTTTGAGAAGAAAAAAAAAATAAAATATTGAAATGTGATTCTTGGTGAGTTCCTGATGCATCTGTTTTTATGACTTCATCTCAATTCTTCTCTTCCTAAACTGGGAGATGGACAGGCATATAGCTGACTGCCACAAGGAATATGGTGACAATGTCATTTATTCTTAGACTTCCTCAAAGCCAAATCCTCATTCCTGCCCCCTCACTCAGCCCTTCTCCCCCCACTCACCCTCCTAGCCTTTCCCCCCCTCACTGACTCCCCCATCCAGTGCCTTTGACAGTAAGGAGTCAATAGGAAAGGACTTGAAACGTCCATTCAGAGAGAAGAACAATGCCTGGATTGTTGCTTTAATGAGAGATCCCTCTGGCTGCTTTGAGACCCTCAAGCCAAGTATGTATCTTTATTTGTCCTCACAGCTTTGCAGAGCAACTTGGTGATGGTACCCCCATATAAAGCTCCCTTATGTTCAGGCACCACTCGGTGGCCTTCTCCATAATGTCATCGTTCAGAAAATTACTCCTGCCATTCACATCTCCTGTTGAGGAAAAAAATACCTTGGGGAGCATAGGACCTGCTTACCTTAACATGAATACAGCTCACCACAAATCTTTGGACCATTGAGAGGCCTACTTTCTCCCCTTCCCTCCTCATGTGAAGCTCCAGTCAAGCAGCATTGCATGACCCAATATTTTAATTCCTGGGTAAATGGACTGACAAGTTGGCATACATATAATCTGTACCAGGGGACTCATTAGAGGGATCACAGTTTAATTTCTGACTCATATACCATAGAATTTTTTTCTTCCCTATAGGATTTGGGAATTGAGCCACAGAGGTGGTGGCCAGGTTATATAGAGCAAATGATGCCAAAGTATCCATGCACATGAGATGTGAAAGTCTACCTCAGCTCTCTCCAAACTGTTGATTCATGCAGTAAGCAGACTGAGGGAGGCATTTATGTTAAGTTTAGGGCTTTGCATAAAAGACTTCTAGGAAATACAGATGAATGCTCCTAGCATCTTGCTCTTACTCCAGGAGTAAGGAATTGCACACGGAAATGCAACAGCTTTATACTCCCTGAATCATACTGCACAACAACTTAAAAGATCAAGACCTCAGAATATTATTACCCATCTCCATGCTTTATGACATGAGACTGCCTGGCTATTCAAGGAGATAAAGAATTTTTAATTCCTGCACCAAGAAAATATCAATGAAATCATTATGTCTTTAACCTGTATGGGAGCTTTTTTTAAACATTCCCTGTCACCCCATAAAGGCATCAATAGAAGTTAAATTGCTTTATATCTGCTTGGAACGCTTATTTCTGTATTTGCACTGCAACCATTGGTTGCTACAATCAATAATTTCCTATAAGTCCTTTTGTGAGCAGAACAATAGATAGGAAGTCATTTTTACATCGGATATTAAGTAAGAGATCAGTTCACAGAAGGAATTACAGCTTTTTATTGTTTTCTGCTGACACATTGTAAGATTGTTGCATTTTTTGTTTTGAGATGGATTGTGGTTGTTTTCATGAACACTCAGGCTCACAAGCATTCAGCTGATGTCCTGTGATGCCTAGCTAGTGCCATGTATCTGAAGCTGTTTGCTTACCACTGAAGAAAGATTTACATCTTCAGCCATGCAAAGTGAAATAACTGCATTGTGGAGAAGAAGGCAAATGTTTGCTTGTTCAAGTTTGGCTCTTATTCATCTCCCAGCTGACTAAATCCATGAAGATAAATATGGCCTGGCTTCCCTAGCTCAGCAATGACTGCTTATTGTCTTCGAATAAATACTGCAATATTATTGCTCCACACTTTCCTGGCCACTGGCAGACTGTGAAAACAAGCTGAAGTGATACCATAAGTCATAACGTATACAGTGGCCATTGTGATTAACCCAGAGTAAAAGAAGAAAGAAGGATTCAGAAGTCAACTTTTTTTTAACCCTTTGAATTGTAATTTTTTTTTTTATACCTCCTCTAAACATGATTGACGTCTCCTAGGAGCTTCCTATCCTTTCATAGGTTACAAAGCATTAAATAGTTGCACTTTCCACTGGCTGAGTCTAATCACATTCCTATAGCTGAAGTTGGCTGCCCTGGACACCCACAGCTTCCCATTTATCTTTTAAAATGCAATCTACACTTTTGTAGATTAGCTCATCTTGGGGAGTGGCAGAAAGAGGAGGACAAGAATAGAGGATGGATTTTAGAAGAACCCAGCACATAGTAACATTTGCATTAAAAGCACCATAACAAGCTGCCCTAAAGAAAAGAGGGCTAGAGAGGGGATTGGAGGAACTTTATTTTTAAGAAGCTAATTTGCACATAGATGAGAAAAAGCCACAATGAAGATTCTGAATTTTCAAAGTCTAACTGGCATTTATGGACACAAGATGACAAAAAAGCCAAAACCAAACCTATCCTGCAAACCCTGGTAAGAAAACATAACAGTTATATCAACAAGCAGAGCTTTATAGAAGTAAACAAAACTTACTGAGAATTATTGGTCAGACATAGCATGACCAAGAAAGAGTCTGCTTGGTGTTATTATTTTAACAAGTGGGCACTGGCATTTCAGGGGCAGAAATGAAATCAGCTGCTGTTCCTTTTCTTTTGCATTTTGCAATTCACTTACCCACAGGCAACAACTGCAAGAAAGTTCACTTCTAAGCTGTCTGTCTGCTATGATTTTGGAGTTGCAGTTAATCTCCTGATATGCTCAAATCTCATGACCGTGTCAGTGATACAGTATGATGATACACCTTGGTTCTTCTTTGTAGAACATGTTGCAATATTAAGGAAGATGAAAAGTATATACCAAATTCTCCTTTACACTTAGGCCACTATGTCACTAATGCCATAGAAGGGAAGGCACTTTACATACTAAAGTAAATGGAAATATATAGTCATTTTTCTTATGTCTCTTACACATTGTCAATATAATGTTAGCATGCTTAAGCACAATGAGAATAAGATGCTATACATCCACCACAGTAAATATTTGCTGCAATTAGAGTTTAGGATTAGTTTCATTATATTGGAGCAGAAGACTTACTGACACACAAGGGCCTCAACTTCTATTGTGGGACTCCCATGAAGGAAATGGACTAGAATGGGTATCACATTCTAGATGGGGGAGTTGATATTGGAATTATCTTTTAGCTGGTATGAAGGTAATGCCCTTCCGTTCTTATAGAGGCCACTTATGAAAAACATTAGTTGTTTCAGTTACAGCCAACAAGGGAAAAAATAACATTAACAGTTACATAAAAATCTCATTGTAATTGGATTGTTTCTGTCGCAACCGCAGTACTGAAGCTGTAGTTTTGGAAAGACCTTTGTGCTGGGAACAGATGTTCAGGTGCTAGACTATTCTTTTTAATTTATTATTTAATTTGTTGTAGTTACAACATTAAACGTAAATTAATAAAGCAAAATACATTTACAAACCACACAAAGGGAAACACTGGAGATAGGAGGAAGAGCAATGTACACAAAAAGGACTTGTTGGCATAAAAACACACAGACTAAGCTGACTGTGGAAAAAAGCTTTAGTAGGAAATCAAAAGGAAGTTTCTAAGCAGATGTCTGTAGATGTTTAATCAGAAACTTTCTGCAAGTGTCTTTATTTTTGCTCCTATGGTTTGCTGACCTCTGTCTACCTGTCTTGTTTCCTATCCAAAACTATAACCTCTTCTAGGTTAAACTCTTCATCTTTGTAAAACCTAGTGTATTTACTGAAGTTCAGGTCAGGGTCTTCTGGCTGTCTTTTCAGTTCTGGGTCCTTGATCTCCAAAATACGTGCATTTTACTAGTGTAAAATATTTATAATTCAGAAATTTCTTCATTGAGATCAATATTGTTCAAATATCTGATTTACACAAACACACAATAGTGCAATAAATATGCAAAAAGTAAATGTTTATTTGCTTTATTAGATTATTTGTTTACTCTTCTCACACATTTTTTTCTGCTAAACCAGTCTGTGGCTTTGCCTTATTAAAAAGTCATTTTCTGCTTATTTTAATTCCATAGAATCATAGAATGGCTGGGGTTGGAAGGCATCTTAAAGATCATCTAGAGCCAAACTCCTCTGCATGGACAGGGATACCTCCCTCTGGATCAGGTTGCTGAGAGTCCCATCCAACTTGTCTGTGAACACCTCCAGGGATTAGGCATCCACAACTTCCCTGGGCAACCTGTTCCAGTCTCTCACCACCCTCATAGTGAAAAATTTCCTCCTAATGTCTAACCTAAATATCCCCTCTTCAAATTTTAATCCATGGCTTTTTGTCCTGTCACTATATGCCCAAGTAAAATGTCCCTCCCCAGCTTTCCTGTAGACCCCCTTCAGGTACTGGAAGGCCACTATGAGGTCTCCCAAGAGCCTTCTTTTCTCCAGGTTGAACAACCCCAGCTCTCTCAGCCTGTCTTCATTGGAGAATCTGTCTCATTAAGAGACACAGTTCTTTCCTGACAGCTACCGGCTGTCAGAATGCTTCTGCGACTTACACACACACACACAGCAGAGAGGTTTGTGAATGAGACCGAGGGCGCATGAGCGGCCCTCGCCTCTCACAGAGGAATGGCCACTGCAGGACCATATCTTAGAGTGTAGATTGGAATACTCCCTCACCACGCTCACAAATTGTTACCGAGACCAATGTTTAACTTACAAATTGATTGGTTTATTAAGGGTTAACACCAATTGAGGGACCAAGGTTCAGGGAAGGTAATCTAGGCAGATACTAGAAAGGAAAATCAGGCTTCTCTGGTATTAGTAAGTGCACTCCCCGCCAGAAAGGTGTAGAATCAATGGACAGGAGAAGGGTAGGAGTTGAACCCGACAGATATGTGTGTGTGTGTGAGTGAGTGTGTGTGTGTGTCTGTCTGCCTGTCTGTCTGTGTCTGTGTGTGTGTCTGTGTGTGTGTACGCGTGTTACCCTCCTTCCACAGCGAGGATATGACCTGGCGACCCTGGCGACTCAGCGTGGGCACAGCAAGCTCGGTTCTGGTTCCGGCAGCAAACTTTTTCCAGTTCCTAGTTGCTATTCTGGTTTGGATGAGCTATTTTCTTGGTGTGGGGGGAAGATGAATGAGTGGCCACAGGGCTGTTTCTTTGCTGTTGTGTTAGGCCCAAACCATTACAACCTATTTAGCCCTTCATCAGCGTTTCTGGGTATGGCATGGTATGATAAGCCCTAGGATCCCAAACCTCACCTGTCATACATGACAATTTTTTTCTGAGTGACCATGGAAAAGGCTTGAGTCCTTAGAAACCCTGCAATGGAGGCAGGAAAAAGTCTAAATCTCCAGAGCAGCACTGAGATACCTACTCCTTCCAGTTTTCTACCTCACCACCATAAATAAAAGAATGAATCTGTAACCTTAGGTGCACTTAAAGAGAGTTACATCTGAAAACCAGCTAATGCATGCAAACCTTCCAACTTCTACAAAAAGTGGTGCAGGGATCTAGTTGTTAGTGCCCCCTCCACCACCAATCTGACTCATCCAGAACTGTCCACTGCTCTCTGTAAGGTGTGGAACCTAAGGCAAGGTGATGTTCATTTGGGTAATTAAGGACTCCTTCATGCAAAGGGACCAAAATAAAACACTACACACTTTTTTAGCACTTTTAACTTTGCAATGCTCAACTTTACAGGCATAATAATGCCCCTTGATAATGCCATTTTTTTTGCAGATTTAAAAAGTGCAATAAATACCACAATATTCTAAAATTTTGTGCAATGTTTTTTACAATGTTTATTTGTGTCTTCCCCAATTTATAAATTTACTCGTACAAGAAACAACATTTAAAATGTAGATAACTCATGATATACTTTATTTTAATTTGTAAAGGAACAAACGCCATTTTTCTCTTGAATTCTCAGAATCAAGTAACTGAACATACATTTCATACTGGCTGTGTAAATTAGTTGCCCTGCACCACACTGTTGTGTTCATGAACAATTATTGAGATAGAGCATTCAATGGAAAAGGAAACAGGTCCTTGTGGTTGAACTTAATGGAAAAATGGACTTAAGCATTGGACTAGCTTCCTAGCAGGTATAGTCAGTGAGGCTTCATCTATTTATACCAGATACGATGTCTGACCTACTCTCAAACATTTTAAAAGCCTGTCCAATAATTTTAATAGTATCCAAAAAACTTCCAATGTGTTATGGAAGATATACATTTAATGGGGAAGAAGATAATATAATTACTATTCACAGGTGTATGAAGGCCTGTGAAGGATTCGGCCCCACCTTGAATAATGCTAGTCCAGGAATTATAAACAGTACAGATCCACGTTTGTTTATATACAGTTCCTGGTACTGTGGGTCCCAGTCACACTCTGAGTTTTTGAGTCAATACATGACATTGCTTAAGATAATTAAAAATGTTTAAAATCTCATGGAATTAAGCTTATGTATCCTGTGCCTTATTTTCCCTTTTTTGACATTTTTTATAACACTTCCTCACCTAAAAGAGGCATAAAGAGGACAAGTGCCTGAGTTTCTCCTGTGGCAACAGAAGCCACAAAGCAATCCTCACAGAAAGCCCACAGCTTAGTGATGGCCCAAGGGGACAGCCTGCTCTGCTGAAATCAAACCTTGGCTTAGGCACTCTGCTGGAGGAAGTCATAGGTGGGAGATAGAGCATGAACACACACAAACTCCACACCATTTTAAACCCCAGCTAAATGCCTTCACCTCCAATGAGGCTGCATGTGTTGAGATTCACATATATTTTCAAAAAGATTACCCCAGGAAATAAAATCAAGTGAATGAGTCTCTGTTCCTTCAGAAGGCTACATCACACAGTACAGTTCAGACACAGGCCATAAAAATGCCATCAAATTATGCTGATGAAGCCACATCTCAAAGAAGTGTAGCTGTATAAAAACATTCCTTTCTGTGGTGAATTTATATTCTGACAATAACATGAATATCAATGGGTAATTTACACCTTTATGAGAGTGATAAAGGAGAAAAATGTAGATCTAAATGGTTTGTTTGTTTAAAGCATCAGAAATATTCTCTTGCATGACATTACCCCCACCTCTTTGCCATGTAAGGTGTAACCATTTACATGGTGCTTCCATACTGAAAGATGGCAGCATAACCTCACCCTCCCACAATGACCTGTTTGATTACTTCTCACACTAATGACTGCTCCTGTCATGCCTTCTTCTTCTGCAGCAAGGAAAGATAGCAGGTGCAAAATTTGTAGGGCCTGGGACTAAAAGGCTTGGATTCAGCCCTGGCTCTGCTTTGTGTCTGCCCTTCAGTCTTCTCTCTCTCTCTCCCTCCCTGTGTCTGTTTCCAGAGCCATCTGTAAACTTTCGGGGGAAGAGATAGTCTCTTTCTGGGTTTTTAGGTGTTCTCAAGCGCTAGAGCAATGTTATTCCAGTCTTAGATCACGTATCTATCCCTTACTAGAATATATTTTTTGTTGGTGTTAGGAAAGAGTGAGACAGACATCACTTAAAATAAAACATAAAGCAACCCTGGACTATATCTTCATATATTAGCACCTCTTGCTTTCTCTCTGTACTTGAAAACACTTTTGTAGACCCTGTTCTTCAAAAAACCTTTTATCGTCAGTGTTGTAAAAAGGTCCGATACTAGAAACCTAACAGTTTGCAAAGCCATTAAGCCACATGGTACCCTGAACTTAATTGCAGCCTCTCAGTGCTATGATCAAATGTCTCATAATAATTCAGTAAGTAAAAATAACTTAATAGGGCAGCTGATGAAAAAAAATAATCATAGAATAAAAAAAGCTTTATAGTTTCTTAAATAGAAAGACATTTTGCATTTTTATTTTATATTTTTTTGGTCAGAAAAGCTGTTTCTGTGTACAAAATTTTATTTGGCTGAATTATTTTAAACTGTAACATTGCCATTTTTCTCTGCCAAATAATTAAGTGTTTATGATGGGGACTAATGAAGCTCAACCTTGTCAAAATCCTTGTGAAAATAGATCTCAGCTCAGGTGTAAAAATTTGCAAAATAAAAGTGAATTTAAGTGAAATTACTTAAAGTTCACTGGGAAAACAGGAAGTCTCTTGTTTTCTACCCGTCCTGAACACCATTTGGCCTGCAAGTCACTAAAGAAATGTGACTTGTCAAAATCCGGTTAGTCTCTGGAAAAAGACCAGTGTCAGTGACATGTTGCATAGTGTGTGCATGTATCGTCCTACTCCTTCTGAGCCTGTTCAAGTAACAAACACTCCATGTACAATCGAGCATATTTCACTTGCAGAAACAACATCTTTGTTTCATAATTGGTTTAAATCCTTTGAAGCCTGTAAACTTGGCTTGCTGTTCTAAAAGAAAAGGCACTCTTCTACATCACAGCTATCTTGTCTAGCAATGTCTTTGTCAAAATCCTTCGCCAATGCCTTATGCAATATGGGAACATAGTCATGAGTAGTGTATTTATCAGCCCAGCTAAGCTGGGTGTGCATGTGTTTATCCAGTTTGTGTTTATTCCTGCCTGAGGAGGAGCCATCATAACAGCCAGAGTCAGGCAAAAAAATTTCATTTCTCATGCCTTTCATTTTGATTTCATCAATACATTTGACATTGGGAAATGAAGTTTATTGAACCTCTGTATTCATCCTTCGAAAAACCCCTCCCAGCATCAAAGCAATAACTCAAATGGGGACAATTTCAAAAGGTCCCTCACCAGAATTACAATTGTTTTTGAAAGGTGAAAAATTCTAATCTACTTTACTGGAGGGCTCAGCAGATTTTTTTTTCTTCTCTTTTTTTTTTTTTAGCTGCAAGATTAAAATAATGAAAAGAAACTAACCAGTCTTTTCAGAGAAGGGAAAAGATCACATGTTCTTGATAATTCTCCTGACCTTGCCGATAGTAGTACCTTTTTGCTTTGGAGAGAGGAGTGGAGAAGGCTAAGCACTCAAGTTTACATTTTTTTAATGTTGCTACAAAGACCAAGGTCCAATTTCCACCATCAGTTACATCCATGTAAGCCTCACTTACTTGAAGGAAGTGAATTTTGACTTAGTGAAGCAGCAAAAGAATAAAACAAAAATTTTTTTTCCAAAGCTGAGAGATCTTCAAAGACTTTTACAGAAAGCAACCTGATAGACATTAGTCGAAGGCCAGAATCTGATAAGATAATGTTTGGATAGGTAATATTTTACAGCATGTAACACAAGTGGTTCTGAGGAAATTTGAAGTTGTGCAGTTCTTCATGTCTGATCAAGAAAGGGTTAAAAATATCAAATATGTGAGCAAAAAAATTGTTGCTTGGCCACTGTTTCCCACACACCTCCACACTCAGAAACAAATAATGACAATACATAAGACTGTGAAAAGCTTGGTCTGTGAGAGTGCTTCCCACTATTCACTGAGAGCAAGATTATAAACATCTGGTGCTAAATGAACGTAATATCTGTACAAGTATATAACTATAGGAGAGCTATATTTTCATCAGACTATATTTAAAACTTTCCATTTTTATCATGAACGGGGAAAACTGGTTTCATTCTGCTGTAAACTCGTTCTTGAGACAGAAATTTAGCATGGCAAACCTCATCTTGGGACTCCACTAAGACTAGGGCAACTGCACCCTGCAGCTGCTTTGTTTTACAGCAATGCAACACATGCAAGAACCATTTTTCATAGCTGTCTTCCAGGTAGGCAACTTCTAGAGGGACCGTGGCTGAAAACAAGGGCAGGACTGGGAGCAGAGGGATTGTCCCACTGGGAGCAGGGACCTCCAGCCACACCACCACTCCACTTGGCAAGGCCAGTGATCAAAGGTAGAGATGTGGCCATTGATCATCAGATGCTGGCATAGCATACCAGAGCAATGCATAGTTTTTGGCTCATGTCAAGAAATTTAATCTCAGACCAGTCTAACAAGGTGGATCAGGGACACATAAAGCCTCCAAAAGGCTTGTGAAATGAAATTTATTTTCATAGATGTATCTTGGTGCTGGTGACTTATAACTGTAAAAGTGTCTTCTCTACAGAAAGCATCTCATGTAGAGAGCCCCTCTTGTCTCTCCCTTGTTCCCCTGTCATGAGCACATGGAATCAGAGTCTCAGTTGATATTAAAACCTCTTTGGGCATGAGAGTTACAGTATGTGCTGTACTGTAAGCAATGTCCCACTCTTGTGTGCATACCAAGGTGCCATGAGCAACATTGCAAGCAAAAATGATCTTTCCACTCTGGCTCTGGAGTTTTCTGTCTTCTCTTCATTGATATCTTTATACTGCAGTGTAAGATTTTTTTAATTTTTTTTTTCACTTAATAACTATTGTATTCCCTTTATGATTATGGGGTAATGAGTAATATTTCAGTCATTTATATTCTAAAATGTGTGCATTACTGAAAAAAAATGTGTTCTGCTGTATAAAATCCCTTTTTAGACTTTCATTTGGTCAGATTCACAAAAGCTTGATGTCAGATTATTATTTCTGGCATTCAGTCATCAGCAAGTAACGTTTTACCTTAAGATGTGATTCTCAGATACTGAACACACCAGAAATAATTGATAATCATGACATTCCTTTGTGAATTTCGACTTTTGTTTTTATTCTTTTAACAATAGATTTAACCAGTTCTTCATACTGATTGCTGTGTTTCATTAAAACAGTGCTGCTGATGCTATTATGTTCCCAAATAGAAGGTTCCCTCTCAATACCTTATGCTGGACAAAGCCAGTAAATTAGTGCTGTAAGTGCCACTTTATTTTTCAGATCACCAAATTTGACATTGAGGTCCAGTATTTCCCATGAAAGCCCCATTAGGCATGGGAGAGTTTAATCTTCTAATCTCTTAAATAATTCTCTCTTTTTTCTTTTTTTTTTTGTTGTTGTTACTCAGTTTACCAGATATGCCCTGTCCCACTGCACCTCTCAGAATTTTTCCAGTTAGAGCATTTGCTACTATAAATTCAGGATGTACTGAATAAGTCAGCATGATCACAGACAAACTAGTCTCAGTCAAAGTCATTTTTTTAAAAATCCAGAAAAAACATGAAAAGGAAAACTCAGTGAGACACAAAACGTATCTCGAGGAGCGGATTGAAAAATTTTATAAATTCAAAACTTGCAGGCGTGCTTGCATAGAGCTACAACACAAAAGCTCCTGAGCAGCCAGTGGAACAGAAGGCTGGGTTTTGCCTACTGCTGTGGTCCGTATATCAGTGCTGGAATTGGACATTAATTAGCACTTTATTTGCTGTTGTGCTCCTTTTTCTACAAATATTTCCTTTGGGGCCGTGACAGCCATTTCCTGCCCTTTCATCTTCCTCCCCCGCTTCTCCCTAGTGATTGAACTATTGGCCTCATGTACCTGTGACAGGCTGAATACTAGCTACTTATGGGAAAACCAAAGGGGTAAGTACATGGATAGATAAAGAATATAATGCAACTAGGGTTACCATTCCCAGATGTGGAAAAAAATATAACAGCATTAAATTTAAAAAAACAACAACAAAAAAAAAAAACTCAAGCAAAGCTAGTAGCATGCTCCAAAATGTTCAACGTAGGTAAAACTTTCAGATCCATAATTTCCTCTCTTAGGCTAAAGTGGCAGGGAACAGGGGTGCTGTCAACTGCTGGGAGAGGATATGCAGGAAGGACAGGATTCAGCAGCCCTGTCGCTAAAGGAGAACTTAATTTGATTTACTATGTGCTTAAGGCTTAAGCACATGCTCAGATCCCAGCAACATTAGTCAAAACTGAATCTTTGCTTAGTTGTATTGCTGATAGAAATGCATAGTGGAAGCAAAGGAATGATGCAATAATATTAACCAAAGAAAGAGTGCTCTTATTCATCAAGGTTTGACTTCCAGCTGGCTGATGTGTTTTGAAAGCTTTCCTAAACTGTCCTTCCCCCTTCCAATTTGAGCACTAGGGAGGGATCTTCTCAAAGAATTGCACCCCCGTTTTCAGCATACTCTGCCAGTGGCGTCGTTCTTTATTTCATTTCTGATCACCAAGATGCATGACAGCAAGTTCTGCAGCCCCTACCCAAGCAACACTTTTGAAGTCCCAGAGTATTTGGATTGGGCCCATTCTAGCTACCTGGACA
Source organism: Hemiprocne comata (assembly GCA_020745705.1). Taxonomy (NCBI): domain Eukaryota; kingdom Metazoa; phylum Chordata; class Aves; order Apodiformes; family Apodidae; genus Hemiprocne; species Hemiprocne comata. The sequence continues at coordinate 63,045,058 of CM036587.1, read as the reverse complement.
CTTATTAGTCTCCCACATAAAAAAAAAAAAAGACTTTAAAAATGCTTAGATATTCCTGCATAATTATTCCCAACTGTTGTTTGATTTTGTCCTTGTGTCTCACAACAGATTCTGTAGTTACTTCTGTGTGCAACTCACGTACTGTGTTGCCACAGTTCATGCAAGTAAATCCCAAGATCTCCATCTTAGGGCAATGAACTTATTTAGTCAAACTCAGAAAAATGGAACAAAACGATCGTTCCCAGTTCTGCAGCTTCCCAGTTCAAGCCTAAGTAGAACTACTAAAACAGAACAAAATGTGTATTTTGTCTTTGTTCCTGTGTACTCATATGCTCTACAAAAAAACCCTTGGAGGAATTTCAAGTAGGTGATTGCTGGTAATCATTTTGTTTAAATGTGCAAGGTTGCACAGGACCTCTGTCTACTAGGAAACAGAATGTTCTCACTCAATTATATTAGCAATCATTATTTCAATAGTGGAAACTTCCACAGTAAATAATACAGACTTTATATCGTATTTTAAAAGAAAAAGGGGGCTCTTTAAAATCACCAGAGACAAAAAACAGTCAGGCTGGGCAAGATTTTCTGTTTGCTCTCAGTAAGTAAAATTAAGCTATAGGCTTTTGACCATAATGCTGCAGTACCCTATGGAAAAAGTTTAAGAAAAGAAAATTACTATTTTCAGTTAAATACTGAAGGGAAAAATTTTGGATTACTCTTCTAAGCATTATGCTCAAGTGCAATGCTATTTTCACACACATATATCTATAATGAAAAAAGTATGTATTTTCAGGGGTGAGTTTGTTTTTACTTAGCAAGAGGGTTTTTAGCATAGGCATGATGCAATATGCTTGCCAAAGAAATAGGGAGAGCCTATAAGCATTTACGTTACTTAGAACTGTGTAGTGGATCACTGACGATATCACCCCTCAACTCTCTTGAGAGGCCACATCGGGTTATTTCTAATTGAAGCTGTTGTTTAATCCTGTTAAATTCTTTTGTTTCTCTGCAATTTATTTGTAAAATCTTTGCAGCTACAATCTTCCTACTGTTAAACCGACACAAATCTGAAATGGAAAATGTTATTTGTATTTGAATGAATTATTCAAATTGTGCTCCTAATTTCAAATAAATAACCAAAGTTAATGTAGATACCTGTTATAAGTCACAGTTTCCACTGCTTATCAGTTATAAATATCACAATCTTATTTTGCTTTTCATTCCTAATGCCTGAGTATTGTTAGACAAAAATACTATAAACACTATAAAGGAAATAAGTTTTGTATTGTTCTTGCACTGCAAGTCTAGTTTTGCTCTGTGCAGGTTATCGTTCTGTTTGACATCTTTATCATACTCATCATCATGTCTATTTTCTCAAATTGTCAAGGGAAAAAAAAAGAATCATCGTCAATAATAGCATGCAGTTAATTGCAGTGCGCAGACATATGCATTATTTGAAGAGACCTGGCAGATTAAATAAATCTGGCAATAAACTCTTTTTATCAAGAGCACAATCTCACTGCTCCACTTTTATTATGCTGACTTACAATTTTGAGAGCACAGCCAGGTCCCATTTGAAGTATGTGTTTCCTGTAAAAGAGAAAGGGGGAAAACCAGAGCAAAATAAATTAATTCCAGTCAACTTCCTGAAGCTTATTTAATTTTTTTTATTATTATTTTCTGTAAAGTCAATAGATTTTTGATGAAAAGAACCTTTTCCAAACTTGCTCAGTTGGCAAATTAAGAGAAAATGTCAGTCTTCTAAATTCACAACCATGTGAAAGGATCAGGCTCATTTATTTGCATTTTCTCTGGTGCCATTCCTAGAAAAATCTCTTCTTACTTGGGTGTGCAATGGATTTCCAGAGACAGGATCAGGATTCAAAGCTGATATAACTCTATAGGAATGAGCGAAGTGCAGCCCTCCACCCTGGCCAGCAAAGCTGTAGCAGTACATGGGAAGAGGCTGCCACTTGCCTGGGAAAATGGGACTAGAGTTAGTGTCTGTCTTACCGAGACTTTCAAAATTAGAGGTTTGGTCCAGAATACATAAATACACTCAAGGTGTGCTGAATACAGCAGACTTCATTTTATATAGACACCACTCTTCCTTTGCACTCTAGGGAAGTATTTAGTAACTGGATGTACTACATACAATCCCATGGGACTGTGGTGTCTGGGAATTGCTGCAATATGAATAATAAGTTGTAAGAAGTGCCTTGCCACATCTGTTCATTTTCTTGCTGTGATTCCCATGTGACTATGAAACCTGTGGATGCCCATGCCACCTGATTGTAAAGAGTCACCAGTGTGGCTCGGGTGGCACATGGGACAGATTTGAGAACACAGACTACAATAAAACAGTATGTCACACTGATCTCTCTCTATACATGAAATGCTCTGCTTTCTTTGCCTTTGAGAAGTAGGTGTGGTTGAAGGGTCCTCCAAGAGGATGGAAGGAGCGGAGAAAAATTTTGAGAAGTCTGTATTTACATGAAAGACACCAATGTCCTTGTTTAGAGCTAATATTTTAGTAGGAGACTTTAAGTAAAATGATCCTGCATGCTTAATTATTTGCTTCAAAATTACAATGGCTTCACTGATAGCAGCAAAGCAATGTCAATGTAGATTAGCTATAAATATGTTTCCCTGGCTCAGTTTCAATTCATCCTGTAGTTTATGAAAAAGACTATGAAGTTCTCGGTTCATTTAAACACACACTGCCAATCATATAAATAAAACAGATTTAGAGGTAGCATTTATCTGTCACCTAGATACCGTTGAAGTTTTTCTATAATATTACAGAAATCAAATCTAGGTACAATATAAGAGGAAGAAACAGGCAGTGTTAAAGTTTTTATTTGTCCACTGTATGGGTTGCATCTGTGGCATCAAGCATTTGCCATGTCCTCTATACACAGCAAAAACAGTAGGGTCAGTATGACCACAAGAGCAACTAAATATTCACTTTTGCCTTTTATTGCTAAGACCCTTAGCTGAGAGTCTACAATTGTTCTAAAAATAACTTAAAATCAGTGTTCCAGAGAGAACAACTTTGTATAGGCAATCAAATATAACTAACAGAAAAACTGGAGAAGTAAAAATATTGACATGAGAAACAAGGTCCTTTTTTTTTTTCTTAGTATAACCGTTTTTATTTTAGAGGAACTGTGATGATTGATAATATTTTGCAGTGGAAATCCACTTTGATACTACTGTGGGGGAAGTGTGCTTTATGGGGACTTGCAGAGTCCTGGCCCCTGACTATACTCATCATGAGCCTGTTGGAGTGCACTAAAGCACTCAACCCTTGTGTTTTTGAGTTTTCTTTTAAAGGGAACTAAGATTCATGGAGGTCAATGCATGTGCTTAGTTTGTTCAATCCAGATCTACCTTCTTCCCATCCTGTTTTTCATTGAGGAGGTGAACTGAGTTTGTAGAACATTGCAGCACATGAGCTGTAGGACATGGTGGTATAAATACAACATGCTGGGCTCCATCACCCAGGAAAATGCAGCCCCTACTATTTTACAGTCAGTATGTGTGCATTTTCATCTCAGGAAAATTGTGAATTAAGACTAGCTTCAGTCCTCAAAATATCAGGGTTTTTAAAATTATATTTCTTTCTTCCTCTCTTTACCCCAAAAATGTCTTCATTTCAAATCATGCAGTATCCAGCAGGCCTTTGGGGAAGAAGTATGAAGGCACAGAAGTCTGTATGTGTGAGACAAAGGATTCGTACTTAAGTTTCACCTGACACCTCTGGTACTGTGTAGCCATTTTTAGTGCCAGAAGCAAAATGAAATGGCTGCCGGCAAAGTTGAAAATAGTCAATGTAAGAAGGCAGTGTTTTTGGAGGTGTGACCAGATCTTTGGATTATCACTTATTCATTTTATAAATTATTTATTTCTTTTGATACAGCACCCACTGAATGGTACCTGAGACAGGAATTACAGGAATTAAAAGGGAATTAAAGCTTCAGTCACAGAACAGAGTGCAGACCTAGAGGGATGCTGAATCAAAGGTTTGAGTGAATGGATTTTGAACAGTGCCCAGACAAGCAGATGTAATACAAAAGGAGAGGTCAGCAGGAGAAAACCAACCTGTGCCATGAAATGTCCCTCTCTTCACAGCTAGGGACAGCATCAGGGTGACCCTCCAGCTTAGTTCTCATGAGGACAGAAGGGAGGGCAATGCAGTGAGGACTTGGACACCAAATGTCCCCACTGTAGGAAAGGGAGGAAATGGAAGCAAATAGGAGTCAATGCTCAGTTAAAAAATATCACCACAAAATACAAGTGCAGCAAAAAAAGCTAGCTGAAATAAAATGGGGGGTGATGCCTTTAAAAATATGTCCTCCATTTGTGTGGGTAATTTGCAGAACTGTCAATATTTCAGTGCTTTTAATAGCAATATGCACCCCTGGATTCTGCAGGAAGTTGAACATCTCTGCTTAAATGTCAAAATTACCTGACCCATTCCAGACATAGATAATCCAGCAAAGATCAGCCATAGCATGTGTTTGCTATGACTATGACTATTAAGTTAATCAGAGTTCAAGGAAGTCTTCAGAGCTTAAAAATAAATAAATAAAAGAACCAAAAAGGTCAGAATATAGGCCTTTTCCTGAATAATTTTTTCCAGTAAGAGTGTAACAGAAAAGTAAGTTTGCATCCAGTCAGAAAGGCTGATCAATATGACTGTTGATCAAGACCCTTATAATTGGTGTTAGTCCCATCATTCTCCCTTCTCCAAGAAAGGCATACGCTCTACACACAGTTTGAGTGAAACAGCTTTCTGGTGTTTTCCTCTGAATAAAGGAGCACAGATGGTGAACAATCAGCACAATGCACATAGGTTATGAGCCAGGTGAAAGCTGACATGGGTAGAAAAATTCCAATGGATGGTGTATTTACCCCAGTACCAGCATCTCGCCACAAGGAAGATTGTTCCTCACTGGACTCTTGTTATCAGCACCAATAATGAGAAATACTATGACTGTGAGAAGGAAATGTGAGTGAATTTATTGGATTATTTAGAACAGTTCACCTCTATTTATGTTGCAATGGAGTATCAACTTCTACCCTTCTCAGTTAATAATACAAAAACTGTTGTGCTGGAATCAGCTTTAATCAAAGTGAGATTATCATCCCCGAGCTGACTGTCTCTGCAGACTCTTGTATCTAAGGTGCCAGTCCTGCCAAATTTATTGTGACCTATTAAAAGGGAGTACATAGGTGTTAGTTTGTCATTCCTTCTTGAGGTACAATATTTTAACTGCACCAACCAACCTCAGTGGGGGTTTGACAGGTGTTTAGGCAATTTTTCTGGACTGCAAAAATCAACCCTTGTTTGCCATCACTAGTCTTTTGGGGCATAATAATCTCCAAAAATCATTTTTCTGCCCCTCTAGGAGTTGAAAATTTCATTCAATTAAACTAATCATTGTTTGATTGACATATAGGCACAGTTTCTCTGTCCCTGACCTGCACTTCTTATTAGCAACTTTTTTAAACTGAACTTAAGTAACAGGGGGTATTCCACTTGAGTTACGAGGAATATGATTTGTGTGGACCAAACAGGCTAACAGGATGCTGGTCAGAAGCCTTGAGTGATACAGTTGCTATTGTAATTTTATTTTCAGAACCAGAGAGCAGATTAAAAAATCTTCTGTCAAGATTAGCTGAAAATAGTAAAACACCTCAGAAATGCAGATTTATCTTGCATTTTCCCCTGTTCACTGTAGATACATGTAAGTCTAAATAAAATAACTTCAAGAATAAGAATAAGAGTAACAGTAAGGGTAAGAATAAGAATAGGAATAAATACGTATTTTAAAATTAAAAAATGAACATATATATATATACATATCTGTGCATATGTGTGTGTATTTTTAAATCTACTTGGGGTACATGTCTTTATCTAAACAACACGTGTGACATTTTCCATAAAATGTACTTCATACAATTTGTAAAAAAGTACCGTAGAAGAGAGATGTGAAATGCACTGCCATGCTATGTGTGGGCACATTGTTTACTTTCTAATTCACAAGGTCAGCTCCTTCCCAAGCCTGCAGGAAGACTGGAGCCTTCAACCAGCACTGATCTGGCGACCAGGAGGACCAGCTGCTGGTGGCCCTGATGGTGCTTGGCACCTCTTTGCCGTCAGCCCTACACTTCCTGCCCACCCTGCATCCTTCCCTCCCTCCCTCCCCCAGCACTCAAGCCCTTGTTTTTGGGTTGCAGGAGCTTGTGTTTCACCGGGCACTCAGGCTACCTCATCACTGCTGGGGAGAACAAACAGCATCCCAGCCTGTAAAATTGTACTTCCTAGCAACATGTTTGAAACTACAGCTGCCTGATATGGCTAATGAATTTTACAATCAAAAGCTAAAGTGAATTAGCTGTAGCAGATGTTTTTACTCTGGGAACTACCAGACCTTTCTGGCCACTCATTTATCCTTCAAGAGGATAAAACTCTGCACTTCTATTATGTGTTGTCATTGGAGCATTGCACAACTTTATCAAACTTTTTATTCTGGAAACTGAATTAATTTTCTGCAAGGGTTTTTTTGTGTGGCTCTTTAATCACATTTACTGGGGAACATGTGTACTGTAAAGTTGGAGAGCCGATTATGGCTTCTAGAAAGGCCACTTTCAAAAGGAAGCTGCCCTCACTCCTGAGGCCTCCATTTGAAGGTCCTCGGGTTTTGTGAAGAGGAAAAAATTAATTACTATTTTAATAACGAAGCCAAGCCTGCTGAAAATCCTCTTAGAGAGTAGCTGGATGATGTAATGGCTAGCAGGAGGGATATTGAAAACAGTGACCACACAGCCTGCCCTTCACTCTCCTATTCACTCCCTGTAAGATGATACGGGCTGCTGGGTCACAGAGGAGGGAATTGAAAGCACAGTGTGGCTGGCTCGGAGAGCAGGGGCTCAGAAACGACTCAGCAACGGGAGGTCATCTGAAATGATGGAGGACATCTGCCATCATCTGCCCTGTGAGATAACACTGGAACTGTGGCTGGCAGCACACTTGCCTCCCCGACCCTGCCCTGCCACACAGACCCCACTGCTCACCAGCAGCCCCGAGAGGTGGCCGGGCATGGCCACAGGGGCCAGTCACTGGTCTCAGGAAGCTGGTCAGCCAAGGAGTCTGTGAAAACAGCACTCGGACGTTGCATCAACCCCGCTGTGTAAACAAGCAAGAAGCTTCTTTGTTGCCTTCCTGAAATTAATTAATTTGTAGGCACCCCCGCTGCACTTGGGTCTTTTTCACATACAGGACGCTTGACTCTTGACCCATAGCTTGCTGCGGAGATCCCAGACTGCCTCCATCCCCCTCACATGCAACACTGACTGCCATCAGGGGTGGGTCTGGTGTATCCAGCTTCCTTAAAATGAGAGCTCCAAGTTGAACGTGGGATCACACCATGGAAAAATCAAACAATGCTCCCAGCCCAGAGGGACAGAAACTGCAGCAAGTGCCAGCCTTCGGTGGGGTCACCGGAGGAAGCAGTGGTTCACCTAAGTGAGAGCTTCTTATGGGCTGTTAAAACCTCACCAAAACAAGGGAAACCCCAAACACTACTGTGCACAGGTTTGCAGGCCTGCTGCTATCTCATCCTAAAACTTTCTTTTTACAAATCTTATTAAACACAGGGGAAAAAAAAATAAATAACCACAGTGTAAATTACTGACAGGTAGTGGATCACATTAGAAAAACAGTTAAGAAAGAAGTAATATCTGTAAGATAATTAGAAAATAAGAATACATTTTTTTTAACTTACATATTTCCTTCCTTCCCAAAAGTACCTTTGCTATCAGAAAAGATTAAAAGATTACAAGGCACTGATATGAACCTCTCAGTCAAGATTATAAATTCTGTCACAGAGCAATTCCTTTGATATCAATATGCATTTTTTATGAATTGCACAGAAAAGCAGGTGTATAAAAATAAAACCCACATAAAATATAAATTATCATTGTGGAAGTTAATGCCAGCCGTAGGCTACAATAACTTGCCTATTTTCTGTTTCAAAAAAATCTTTCCAGACTTTTTAAAAAGCAGCATAATTGCTTGCTAATATATAAAAGCTATGTTTTTCTACGAAGCAGAATAGGTTATGGTCACAGAAGAAACCAGGAACTTCTGAAGTAGATTTCAGTTCTGATTCTCCCCCTTAACTTTTCATGCCTCTCCTTTCTGATGGGGTGCAATACAACAATATATGGACAGCAGTGTGCCACCTGCAATTTCAAAAGATAAGGAACCGCCCCATCCTTTGCAGACGACTGCATTTGAGGCTGTATGTGTAATTCCACTGGTTACACTGAAAAAAAAAAAAAAAAGGCCTAAGGGCAAGTTATTCACAGAGACCACAAACTGAACTGCAAAAAATTTCCACCTGTCACAACCTTGCTTTCATTTATCACCAAAGCCAACTGTAGCCAGACTTCACAGGTAGAGGAGACATGGGCAAAAGGAAGAGTCAAGAGGGAGGGGCTGCCCATATAGCTCCAAGAGGAGATTCCAAAGGTGCATTGTCACACCTGCTTCAACTGCTTTTCTGTCATCCTCTCATCCCACAGGTCCTCATGTTGACCCATGTGGCAGCAGCTTTTAGGGTGTGGGGGCACCTCCTAACACCCCTGGGGTTGCTGTCTTGCCTGGGGTGTCATTCCATCTGCTCCGAAGTTCAGACAACCTCAATGGCCCTGCAGCATCCAGCTGGGTCTTCACTTTTCCCCTTGCTGTTCTCAGAGCTACCAGTGTGTTTGTCTCAACTCCAAGAAGAGCTCCCCCTCCTTCTTCTGCAAGCAGGAGTCAATATTTTTGATGGCCTCCATCAACTGCTTCTCTTTCCTCTGCTTTGCTCCAGTGCTGGTTTCTCGTCTACCTGAAATTGTGCTCGCCTCCCAAGGTAGAAATCTCTGCTTTACTGGTTTACTGGTTCTGGACAGTCCTAGTAAGTGTATGGTACTGCACACCTGTACGGCCACAGGCCACCATCTGGGCATGGCTCCAGGCCAAGAAGTGGGAAAAGTATAATTGAAATTGTCTTTTGGGGGCTAAATATATTTTTACTCCAAGACAAATGTCTTGCAAGTGTTCCTAAAGCTGACTGAATTGCTCTGGTAAGTGGGAAGCTGGAGGTGTCATTCAGGTGCTTCACAGGAGAAAAGTTTGACATGGAAAAACAGCAAAGTACTTGTCCACAAATGCTTCAGCTGGGAATACTTTTGATGCTACTAAAAAAAGTTTAAAACCAAAAACAAAGTAAAACTTCCTGTTTTGTGCGGAACACCATATTTTCCAAATTATTGAGATCAAATTATTAAGATCAAAAAACAGTGTATCAGAACTCATCCATCTATGTCTGTGTTAAAGAAAAAAAATATATTGGACATACAAGAATGACATTTCATGAATTTTGTACTTGTAATTGGGCAGAAAACAGCAAATGTCCTGTGTTTTGAAGAAATGGAAAGAAGAATGATTTTAACAATCACAGCACAGAAATCTAGCTTATTTCTTCCTGGCACAATAACAGAACAATGATGGAATAATAGAACAAATACTAAGCAATAAAATCATTAAACATGTAAAAGAAGATGAACTGCGCTTTGTAAACAGCTTAATTTTATAAAGAGCAGCATTCATCAGACAAACTTAATTCACCATTTGCTTGATTTATTACTTGTGGGTAAGGAGTGATTTTATTCTAGTTTTATTATGTGGAGAATATATGCACGTAATTATGGAGCAAGAAGACGTGCCTGGGTGTTTACTTTATGAAACGCAGCATCTGGCACAAACCTCATCAAGATGAAGTGAAGGTGCAGAAAAATAAGTCCCACACACCTTTTTTTGTACCCTTGAATTAAATAAAGTTTCACAGGTCATGCTGATCAGTAGTGGTAGATTGCATAGAGAAAGGGCAAGTGGTTAGAATTTAATGAAAAAAGACGCAATGTAGGAGGGAAAGGGGTATAGCCTGTATTTATTTACCAGTCTAAAATGAAAACTGTGAAAATGATTGCAATAATGGAACTAAACCGAGAATTTGCATTAATGTTACCTCTTTTAGTACTCACAAATTGAAACACAAACTTTACGGAGAAACAATTGAAATAATCCCAGCATTAGTTGCAGTAAGTGTACTCTTAGTGAAAGCTGAAGGGATTGATAAAGTGGTAAACGAAACCTCTTCTCTCCCAAACAGGTCATCGAGGTACAGCAGCACAGTAATTCTCTCTAGATTATAGCACTTCTTGGTGCTATCTTACAGCATCACAAAGGACTGGTGTTCGTTCTTTCAAAGTCCCCTCAGCTTTGCTGTGAGGAAGATGTGAATCATTTAGGGCCCAGCATCACCTCACACTGGAGGCAGGCTGGAAGCAGCACACACTGAGAAGAGCTAAAGCAGTTAATATCCTCCAAGCCAAAGGAGAGTTGCAACATTGAATGAGGAGCACTGGTAGTGATGCAGGCATCCTTACTGCAGTGCATAGGTTCAGACTGTCAAGCAGTGGACCAGAAGAGAACATTCCTCAATCCTTAACCAAACAATCACCACAGTACCTGCTGCAAAGCTGAAGAGGTTAAAATCCCCTTGATTTTGCACCCCAAACTTGCTGCAGTTTTGGGCCAATGTGGTGTGAGAATCTCTCTGAAGGTGATGAGCCTCAGTTGTGGAGCCCTTGCAATGCCCAGCCAGGCACTGTTCCTCTCCCCAGTCAGAGGAACATGTGCTGCAAGAATGAGAATCAGAGAGGAAAGCAGTTCAGGAATGAAGCTGGCAAAAGGCATAGAGCAAATCACTTGCCAGTACTTTAATTCAGTATTTGCAGCTGTGGGAAGGGTATCTAACCACATCCACAGCAACAGCAAAAAGAGGAGGCACTCATTTAACTTATGGTTCTTTTTATTCTATGAAATAACTGTAAGAGTAAGCTTCAGGGGTTTATTTTCAGTCATGGATAGGTAGCTTTTCGAAAAGGTAAAAGGGAAATCTATGTGACCCTTTCCTTGTGATAAAGTATCATACAATGCTGCATACTTAACCAATTGACTTAGAAAATTATATTTGGATGTGAGAAGGAAGGCCTCAAATAATAACTTCCCTTTTTTTTGTGGTGGAGCAGCCATGCAATAGTAATTTAATTTGCTCTTGAGAAAGATCATATGAACGTCTATTCTGCCCATGTAGTTCATTTTACAAAGCAAAACAGAGATGAAAGAGCACAGCCCTGTTAGACCAAATCTTCTCTGACAAAGACAGAAAGGGTTTTTAAATCAGCAATCCCAAGCACACTGATCACAGTTATCAAACTGCTTGTGGTGTGAACTACTTTATATATAGGCAAAAGGAATGGCTGCCTATCTGTAATCAAAAACACACTCATAACTAAAATCTGGGGCATTCTTTTGCATTAAGTTGCCTCCCTTCAGTTAGCATGGATGAAGAAGACCATTTAAAAGGCAGTTAGAAGTTGAATCTTTTTAGTATACTTAACAGATCTTTATCTTGCAAAGTGCTAGTATTTTTGGAAAGTTAAATACGATATACATACCATGAAAAATTCTGAAATCAGCAACTTTCACCAAAGCTACAAGATGTGTTTTACAAACCTCCAGCCTTTCAGAACAGGTGACGTGTGTTTTTGAGAACAAACCATATGTACGCTTTGACAAGCAGTATTAGTTTATGTCTTGAGAGTCTTCTAGAATTTTCATGCTGTTGAATACACTTATTTAAAAAAAAAAAAAATCATTATTATGAAATAAGCACGTTTAGTGTTTAGCTGATGTTTTTTTCCTCAGAGTATAGTTCAGGTTTGATGCTTTGACAGTCATTAAACACCAACAAATGTTAACGTATATGGATTTCAGTTATCCCCAATCAACATGGTTGATTTTTAAAAATGCACATTGTGAAGGTAAGTCTTCTGTCAAAGCTAAAAGGTGCATCTGAAGCCTGAGTTTGTGCTATACTTACATTGCTTACTTATTTAAAAAAAAAAAAAATATAAAATTTTGAGCTTGAACCTGTATAGGACGTAGATGTAGAGAGCAGCATGTAGGTGCCTCTCTACAGAGTTACAGTCTTGAAAAAGGTCATTCACTTACTGCTTAAGTTCTAAAGACACTTTTTTCCCCTTTTAAGAACAAATATCAAGACACAGACTTTTCCTGAACAAGGCTGAGCATATTTTGCCTCATACCTAGAAAGAACCAATTTTTTTTTGTTGTTTTATTTTTTTGCCTAGTTCCCCTGCAAGGTTCCATAGGTATGTTGCCTTGCTCCAGCAATCCGTCTTCACAGAGTCCTGCTGAATCCCAAAAGATCCTGGGCTACCCTGGGGCATAACTCAGGAGCACAAAAAGGTGACAAATAATATGCAGCTGATTGCACAATACTTTAGTGTTTCCTGAACAAACCTGAACAGTAAGGCTGAGGTACATGGTGTCCTATATGTGGTAAACAATTGCTTCCATTTGGCTTACTGAACTGAGCCCAAGTTTCTCTATAAAATCTATTGTAGACTCTTCTATTTCTCTCTCTTAAACCTCTAAGAAGGTAGATGATATACCCAATGTAACTCAGGCTGCTAAGAAGGACAGGCTAAAAAACTTGCAAATACAGTGTTTGCACTGCTGTTTGGATAGTAGGAAGGCAGCAAAAGAATAGAGTCTAAAGACTGAGTCACCAGTTCAAATTCATCGAAGGTCAGTAGTGACCAAATAAATTTATCTTCATGAAGTGACTTGATGGCATCAATGCATTTCCCAGTGGACATGTGCCAGGTTACAGAAACTGCCAGCACAAGTAGCATCCTTAATTAGTCTCAACAGAGAGAGCAAAAGGCTGAATACAGCCTAACATTTTTATATGGGGTGCCCCTTCTAGGTCATTGCGGGGACACTGTAGGGACAGTCAGGCCTCTTATTGTTGTGAGAAATCCCTCAAACAATATTCTCAACTATTTTAGCTTCCAAGGTTGCACAGGTTCTTAAACAGGGCCTTCCTCCATAAAGCATGAGATGAAACTGCATCTGCAAAGAATGCTCTGAGGGTGCAGAGGCAATAATACAGATGGGTTAAATATTGCTATGTTTAATGATATGCTGTATGGTATAGTTAGAATCACAGCAGTTCACTGGAATAAATACTGCATCATAACACTGTGTGTGTGTTTTTTTTTACTTTAGTAACAAAAAAATAGAATAAAATATAATAACCCCACAGTCACCAAGATGCCTGTTGAAGGAGAAATTGCAGTCTGGAAAATAACAAATGCCAAATACCATGGGGTTTTGGAGGAGAGAAAGAGGCAAAAGAAAGCCAGGAGAGCTCAATGGATCAGCTCCAGTGAAAAGGGGAGGCTGAAGGCAGAACAGTATGGGTTTCTCATACTCTAGATTCCATGTAATGCTTGTAAAAACTCTTGCCAAATAAACCTAAGGTTTTATACATGATTGTGATTGTTAGGAGTATGTGTATGCATAGACTTAGACAGTAGAACATGTGACCATGTGGTATGGTTTTTACATAAGTACATGCTGTCCAAATTACACAGAGGAAATAATAAGTAAACATGCAAATGCTTTACCATAAAAAAACCCAGCGTTTGAAGACAGTTACTTTAGTTAACCTTTCTTAAAGCTTTCCTGATGTTCATGCTGATGGTACACTGAATGAGCCTTTCTGAAGAAGGTGAGATGATGAGACACTACCTGAAGCAGGAAAAAAAGTGATACCTTGTTGTTTTTTTTCAGACAAGGGCCACACTCTGCATCTGCCATAGTTTTCAAAAACCTGATGAAGTTACTGTGCAAAAATCAGGCCCCAGCTGCAAATTCAGGACCAGAAGCACTAAGAAGGCTTGCATGTGCTGGTGAGGAAGAATATCTCCTATTTTTTTTACTTCCTTCAACTCAGGATTTGCATTTGGGAATGTGAACAACTACTGTCTGTATCCAGACTAAAGCACAATGTTAATTACTACAGGGATGTCTGCCAGCAGAAAGTCTGGCATTTTGAAAATAGTATTAAACTGGCATTCCCAGCAATGCATCCTTACTCTATTACACAGCACAGCTCAGTCTTGCACTGCAACTGAACATTAATGCAGCCTGAGCAACTTAAAAACCATCAAAGTGAGTTCTGTCTCTCACAAAAGTTTTACTCTGAGAGCTGTGTAAACAGAGCGCTGTCTCTTTAACTGATTTTATTTTCCTCTCTCTTTTTTTTTTTTTTAGTTTAAAGATTACATTTAATATCTATTTCCCAGCAGTGTACAAACTGACATCATCTACTCATAAAAGCAGAATGCTTTGCTTTTTTTAAGCTTCAAGCTGAATAACAAATTGCCACAGATGACAGCATAAAAGAATAACAGAATGGAATCAAAAGAAAATTCATTGTCAACAGAAACCCCCTGCTGAGGAATTTCAATTTCATATATCTAATTATCCCTGTCAGTTGGAAGAACTGACAAAAAGCATTCTTTGTTCTCTCTTTCTGCCTCCCGCATCTCACTCTCAATTAATTCCGGCATACAAATATGACTAATTGTCTTTGCAGTGCTCAAGAGCTCTGTATATAAATGTTCATGAACTGAAAATGATTTGGAGGGTATTCATGCATCGATTTATGATATTTGAACACAATAGATATGCATAATTCAGGTGACCATGTTAGCACCCTCACAAGCCCTTATTAGAGAGATTAGGCAGGATTCTTTTTTCACATCTTTTTTTTTCATATATATGCTTTGTGACAATAACTCACTTTGCACCTATTAAGAGAGGAAGCATTATATGTCTGCTGTGGCTTATTGATATTGCCATGAACAAGATTACCAGCATTTTAATGACATAAGTGGATGGCCAGAAAACATTAGGTACCTTCAAAAGCAAGACCAAGTAATGATGAAGGTTAAAGTTGATGCTGGTTTTTCTAATCTTGATTTGATCATTTTAAGAAACCTTTGAAGAGACAGAATTATCTTTGCTCACATCCTGGATTGACAAATACTGTGAGGCTGACTTTTATATGATACTCTTTATGTAAATATATACACAGATGCATGAATGCATGCACAGAGAGAGAGGGGGGAAATTGATACCTTTGTCTTTATTAGTTTTCTAGCTAGATGCTAAGGTTACTTCAAGGGAAAGGTTCTTGTATGATGACAGAATTAAGAACCATAATCCACTCTTGGAGAATGTTATATGCAACTTGTCTATCCTGGTTCATAATAGAACCTCCCCAATGAAATTGGTAGTTTGTGCTTCTATTACTATACATGTCCTAAACATAAGATTTCTGTTTATTAAAACCCTCTACATTGATACAGCTGTATTACTTACTAGGGCAAAGCACTTCCTCATAATATGAGCTCTTTACCTACCCCAAAAGCAAAGCATCGGGTCTTTTCTAGACAGAGGGACTGAGTCAGTCACAGACCTGCAGCAGTTATTGCAGCATTAGCACCCTGGTTCCAATAATCGCACTGGATGTTTGGATCCATACAGTAGAACACTAGTACATGAGAACCCAGCATAAATAAGGCATCAGTTTTACTTGTGTTTCATCAAAAGGCCATTTTTTTCTGGCTGTTTCTGAACTCTGGCATCTCTTATGAAGAAAAAGGAGTTATGTGAGAAGTTACAAGCAGAAGTGAAGCCTAGGGAGAGTAAGACCATTTATTACAATGAGTAGCAAGGGTACAAAAATAAAGGTTGCACAAATGGCAAGTTTGCAATGAAAAAAGAAAGTGAAGTCTGGTCATGTAAGAAAAAACTGCAAAAGAGGTTCTCAGAGGAGGCAAAGTTAATGGGGTTTACAGAGCTTCAGCTGTATTTTGTTCCCTGCCTTGTTTATACAATATCATGGTGGAAATGTTTTTTTCCCCACAGTGTGGCACCTTTTAATTTAATTTGAGATTATGCTAATTTTCAGTTAATACTATTTTAAATTATATGATTATATGTATATTATTATATGTAAAATTCAAGACACAGAAAGACATTTTTTCCCAAACATGTTATAAACCCATCCTGCAAAACTGGGGAGTTGTATAAAGCCCAGGTCTTCATCCCCATTGCTTCTTCAAGATTACCAATGACTAGGGTGGAGACTTATGGTGTTTTCTGCATCCATACAAAGCATTTTGAAACTTGCGTGGAAAACCGTCTATCCCGTGCATAAATTTTTCCATGACACCTAGCAATTTATGTGCCCTTTGTACACAGTTCTCAATGGCAGCTGGCTCCCACTGCTACATGCAGAAAATGTCATGAGCTCAGCAAATAGAGTTTTCCATGTGAAGCAGCACACTGATTTATGCACGAAGTCATCATTCACTGAACACTTACAAGAGCATATGGATTGAGGAAAGGGCTCTCAGAGAAAGCGGGGGGTAGGAATAAGAACAACTCCTCAGCCTCGACTACAGGATCAAGTAAAGCATTCAGGAGTACTGTCTCAAGAAATAAGTAGCCTCTTTTTGCAAAATATTTACTAGTGGCAAAAATAATAGTGCCAAATGGCTTGTTGTCCAGAAACTAGATGTAAATAAGGACCTTCAGATACTGTGACAATAGCAAATTTGGCAATGTCTGTTGAAATTGGCTTAAGTTAGTCAGCAATCAATAAATAAAGCAAGTTGTTTTGTTCTGAGGTTTTTTCCCTCTACTGATACATTCTGAACTTGTTATGTGTTTTACTTTACAGCTGCAGGTCAGTTTTTCATACACATGCTGCAAACAACCCTGCAATTCATTGCATGTGACTTCTGTGAAAGGTGAGGAACTTTAAGGCATATGCTTGCTTCTCTGGATCGCTTGCACTCATCACTTATGCTGCTGTTGAATTGAGCCCTATCATTTAAAACACTGATTGGATTGAGAGTTCTTCCAGGGCTTTGTGGAATCAGTTCACTTGATAGTTTAGGTGTAAAACTTCTCTCAGGCTTCCAAGCCACCAACTGAGACCATACATTTGTTCAGACTGCCTTGAAGACTAATGTTGGCTTGGTCTACTCAAGAGGCAACTGTTGCTTGGGGTGTGTTTTCTGTCTGTTTTAGTCTTGGATTTGAATTTTACACCTTCCTTTAAAGGCTTTCCAGTTAGCCACAAAGGGGATTGTCATAAAAGCACCAGTCTCACCAAGAGTACAGCACCCATGTACTGTTGCACCCATAGAGACCTTCCCTGAGGTTGCTGCACTCTGACTTCCCTGCAGTATCCTTCTCCTGCTGTTTAGTAAGAATGTAACACCAGAACTGGTGGGCAGTCAAGGCTCTGATTAATTCAGGGGAGCTGAATAGACAACTTTGGTACCCACCAGGGCTCCCCCAGCGGATTAGAGCCCTGGTTACCAAACAGAAACATCATTTGCTTGCCAGGTACCACAAAAGATACTTTGGGTCAAAGTTTGCTCTCCCATCTACACTTTCTATTATCTGTGAAGCTGCACTATATTTACATCTCATAGAGAACTCAGTGCTTGGCCCCATTATTTTATTTTCCTTCATTTTTTTCCCATTTAAAGAAACAAACTACAAATATTATAGAGCTGAATGAATGGCATAAAGCCAGAAGTATAAAGATTGTGAGGCTGCCTTGATTTTTAAAGCCACTCTGTTGGCTTTTTATTTTGGTTTAATCTAATTTTGAACCTGCAGGACTTAATGAAGCCATACCTTTGAATTTCCTGGCATTTACCATTTTCACTCTGATTTGTATCTCTATAGACATCGCTAAGCTCTGTTTAGAAAAATACTAAAACTAAACCACTCCAATGTTCCTATAAAGCTCTCGTTCCAAATCTCAGCTGAAATTATATATTTTCTGACTTCCACATATCTGTTAATTTTGCTCTCCCTCTGCTATTATTTATCTCTGTAACTGTATTATTTAATTCCTGTAAAGTGGTTTTGGGATACACTTTGGATGAAAGCCGCTATACAAAATAAAGTTGTATTGTTTTGTACAAGCTGACACATACTTGGTTCTGCATAAGCTTGGCAGAGATCTCTTTTACAGCACTTTCTAGTTTCTCCTCAGCATTTTTTTGCATCTTTCTCACTTCCTTTTGCTGGTTAGGATGTACTAGAAGAATACATCTGTTATGGTTAATAGGTAACTAGACGTTTATTTGCTACCCAGAACATATCCTTTTCCCCATCAAATGTTTTTGAAATGAGAATGATTTTACTGAGAAATATAAGGCTGCAACACTAACCCAACTAAAATATAGGTGCAGGAAAAAAAAAAAAAATGCATCTGATATTAAAAACCTAACATCTACTTTGATTTTTATATGCAATCAGAGGTGATTAATGCTTGGGAACACTGTTCATTATATGAGCCTTTCTGTGTCCCTGCTCAAATAAAGCAAGCAGGTGCAAGTCATAGGAGTTACTGATTATTTATGGCTTTTAGATACTTTGTGGGTTTAGCTGGTGAGAAAAGTTTTATTCCACTCACATGGACAAAACACAACCAACTGTCTGGGCTGATTAAATTCACATTGTTGCATGAGCACATGGCAGGCAGGGGGAAAATTATGAAATCTCACCGCCTATGCCATGGCAACTGAGCAAACAGCTCATGGGAAGAATGTGAATAATAGAAAATAGCAATATTTCTCTTTGTGTTTTCGCACTTGACAGTTTTATCCCCACATCTGCCTAATGTCCGGTGAACAAGAAAAGTACTTGTAGTAGCTTCTCTCGATCTCACTGGTTTGACTCATCCTTGGCTAAGCATTCTCTCAAGATGCACTGTGTACATGTTAAGCTTTGGAGAATATGAAAAAGGAAATATTTGGGAGTTATATATGCATGTAGGGAAACCGCAGGAATGGGAATGTGCTACTCGTGAAAAGGCTTGTAAAATTGTTTGTAGTGCACTCTTTCAGGATTTCATCTTTCTGGACAGAAAAATGAATGTTGAGATAATTTTTCTTAATACATTTCAAGTCAAATGCCAGACTCCCACAGGTATCATTCAAACAACATTAATTATGTTCAAAATCTAGGCATCTACTTACTTCCCTTCAGTCCATGGTATGTCAGTGTCTGAGAAACAGTTACTAGCTGCATTACTAAAACCAGTTTGTTTGACAGATTCTGGTTGCACTCATGTAAAAGAGCTCAGAAGATGCTTCCTTCTGTCTTTAAAATACACATACCTGGTTTTGCAGCATTCAGCATGACTTTTGATTATTCTTTTGCTGTATGTGCAAGAGGAACTTTGCTCTTCCAAAGCAAATCTTAAGTGTCTTCAGTGCATTTGGAAAACTATGTGATAAGTGGGGACATGAGAGTTTGACCTTTAGTAGGAATTCCACTTGAAATGGAAAATTTGTCTTAATCTCAGTGCAGTTTGAACTAACTATGTACGCTATTTCAGGTGGCCTATTTTAGTCATGGTCTCACCTGCTGACAAGATTCAGAAGTGACTGACAGGACAATGCTGTATTTGTCACATCAGGTATTACACAGTTTCAGCTCTGCACTTGCAACTGGCATGGTCTGATAGCCATGGTGGTAGAAAATAAAACTTTTAAAAGGTTCAGTGAATATGACAGATGTAAAAGAGGATAATGAGTGCAATTTTTTTCTCTCCCAATGAATCTGGCTTTTTAAAAAAGAGTATTTTAAATACTGTCATTCCATGAGTCTAGAAACCTGATTTTTTTAACCTGATTTTGCTGCTACTGTTGCAGTAGGCAAAATTAGTGCTTTTGACAAACTCAGTATGAAAGGTGTATTGAGCTCTCTTTCACCTCAGTACTGTGACTTAAATCAGACGTTTTACCATGTCACAACTGTGCAAAAATTAATTTACCCTTCTGTTCTAGGAGCTGCACTTTGGGCCGGCAGGTCTTGAAGAATCTGTACTCTCCCAGTTGATGTAAAGTTCTACATGTAACTGGAAGTTGAAGAAAGGAAAACCAAGATGAGAAAAAGACATTGAGAACAGCAATGACACACAGTGAAGGGGAAGAGGTAAAGAGCACTGAAATTTTTTCTGTAAAGAATTATAATCATTGAAACTACTACTGTACTCAAGTATCAAAACTTTGATATCTAACATATTTGATCAAGAGGAGTATAATTCTCTGTCGGATCATTTCAGCTAGGTCTGTTAGCATTTAATGCTCATCAGGAGTCTGCTTTTAAAGTAACTTTCCTGGTGGTCCCCACTGACCGCGTTTTGGATTATGTAGTGGAGTGTACAAACTGGATTCCTCTCAGATGATACTAAACTGCAAGATGCTAATGGGTCTTCAGTCTATGGGACCAGGTTAGAGCTACTCTGAAAAAAGTGACTCAAACACACCTGAAGTCCTCAGCAGCAACTTTGTTGTTCTGCAGATGTCCTCTTGCCTTGCTAATGTACACAAAGCCTTGCGATAGTAGAGGATTCATGGGACATTAGTAGATTATTTCACAGCTTTTAAATCTACTTCTATATCACATAGGTTTTCAGGCAACTTGGAAATAACACTTAAGATTGTTTACAGCTGTACTTGATGCACTGAAAATGTATGTTGCATAGAAGGCAAGTAAGAAATACATAATGAACAATGTAGCTTTGATGACACTAATTACTACATTTCTTTAAATTCCTTTGCTTTGACTCATTTCTTTTTCTAGCACATCTGTCCGGTGAACCAGAGGACTACCTGCCTCATCACACATCACTTGCATTTTCTGTTCTTTTGTCCCCTACTTATCCCCTGCTTGGCCAACTTACAAGAAAACTGTCACAGAAGAAAACTGGAACTTAGAGATATTTAGGAAGGCCCAAAGTATTTACAGAGGAAGTTCATGCACAGTGCTAACATCTTCCCTGAGTAGCTATACACTTGGAACAACTCTAATGGTCTCATCTGCACAGTAAGAAATCTGATCTGAGAGCTAAAACATATTTAACTCTGCACACCAAAGGCAAAGAAGGCTAATAATTCTTTCTGAAAGTAAGGAATAATTCTGAAAAAAATAAAGGAAGGGTATTTCTGGACCCAGCTTGGGTTACACTGAGGCAAAATGGAGTTCTGCCATTGATTTAATGAAAACAGGACCAAACCCTGTGTGTCACTTGTTCATATGAAATAATTTGAATGGGCTGAGGAGAAACACAATAGTAGAGACAGGGAATGAAAAACACCCACAGCATTATACACCTTCAATTCACCAAGGAGAGCTTTTCTCATGAAGGGGTATATTATTCCCTTATGTGTACGTGGCTTCCATTACCAGTAATGGGAGTTGATCACACACAGAGAGGAGAATGGACTCCTCCGACTGACTTCTTGCTGGCTGCCTGGTCTAAAGCCAATAGATTCTGCCAAGTTATTCTGATCAAGCTACTAATTGGAATCATGTCGTATATTGCTGAAGTTTGTTTATTTTTATAAGAGCATTAAAATTTCAGAAGAGCTGCATTTGGATTTCTCTCACTGCACACACAGATACTACAGGCAGTCTCCTTGTTTTACATGACATGCAGGGGTATGGCATACACTCTGTTGCTTTTGTATTTTGCTGTAGTGGTCTAGAGATGGCAGCATGTGAAATTATAGCCCCTGCTGTGTAATGTTTTTAATATGTACAAATGCAGTGGCTGAATTAAAGGAGCAGCATTGCTAGTTCAGCCTAGCACCAACTTTGTTATATATTAATTGCAATTAAATATAATTTAAAATACAAGTATGTTGCAAAGCATGCTGGTCTGGGCCACCCCCCTCCTTCTTCCTCTCCTTCTTTCCTCTCTTCTTTCCCACTGCCTCCTAACGTATACATATGCTATGTTGCCATGGTCTCTCCTTTCCAAAAGCAACCACTGTGTCACATTGCTAAGTTTTTATGCCTAAATTCTCAACACAGATTGAACAGTTGAACTAAGGGAGTTGCCCACACAATATTGTAAGACACTCCACAGGCAAAGAATCTGATGGCCGCAAAATAACATCTCCAGTAGGAAATTATGCATTGACAGCAAGGGACAGTTATCCTCAGCAGGCCAATACAGCAAGCTTGAATCCAGCCTGAAAAAACAGTTTTCCTTTCTACCTTACTGAAGGATGATGTTTTCATATTTTATTGCAAAATTTGGCAGAGAACCAAATACTAGGTGAGTCTATCCAAGGTGAGTCTATCCTCTGCTTATCCTTGAAAGCACCATGCCTTCTTAGAAATGAGGGGTCTATTTCATGCCCAGCTGCAACAACAACATTAAATAAGGAAATTAATATGCACTTACACACCTTGTGTTTCAGGTTTTGCTGTTCACACTATTCAAATGTTAAAGGCCATGACTGGGGCCACTGATGTAGAATTTTGGCATACATTTTTTTTTGGTCTTCCACAACAGCACAGACCTGCTTGCTTCTTTCACAAGAACGTTAAGTCCATGTACATGAAAAGAACAGG
The DNA here is from genome assembly GCA_020745705.1 of Hemiprocne comata. Taxonomy (NCBI): domain Eukaryota; kingdom Metazoa; phylum Chordata; class Aves; order Apodiformes; family Apodidae; genus Hemiprocne; species Hemiprocne comata. Next base: position 63,022,596 of record CM036587.1, on the reverse strand, counting down.
GTCCCGTCCTTTTTAAACAGCAGGCTAGAAACACAACATACCTTTTAGCAATTTTTGAAAATGTTGTTCCAGTGTTAGTCTGTCTGCTTGCCTGTGCACAGTCTGTGCTTTCTTCTGTATTCCTGACAGAATGTCATGGTGTAATTGTGCAGGTTTGTGTGTTAGAAGCAAATATTTTTATGTAGGGGGTTTTCCCTACATAGGGGTTTTCCACTCTTACATGATTTCCTTCTAGAAAGGAGTAACAGATGGGTGTGAAAGAGCTAGTGAGAGAGTTTTCTGGGCAAGGCAAACTTGAATTCACACTTTAACATTATTCTTACATATGGGTATTTCTTAACTTTTCAGCAAAATCTTCCAGGACTAATAAGATAAAGTCCAAATAAGGCAACACCATGCAATTATCAGGCGACTGAGGCTTATTTGAGTGTGTTTCTCTCTTGAAGTAACCTTTTGTCAGGGGTGGCTTGAAAGGAGCTTCTAATGATTTTTGCACTTCCCAAAGGGATAAGCAAAATGCTGAAATTTGTCCTCTCCTTCATCATGCCATTAGCCTCGATTGCTGTTAATTTCTCTGTTTGTTTTCACTGAAGGTATGTTTTTCACGCTAAAGAAAAGCTTGTGGGTGGGAAACCTTTCTCCTGTATCTGCCAGGTGGTTAACTTCTCCTTTTTTAAGGGTTTGTTTCACAAAGCAATAGGCAAGGCTTCAT